>JAZGTJ010003048.1:0-16804 GCA_036877575.1 Botia almorhae
TATATATATAGGTTGAATGTGAATAAGGTTAAAAATAGTACCTATTTTTAAGTTGTAAACCATGCAACTGCTAAATGTTGAGTTCACGTTGGACTCCAAAAACTTGCTAACAATTTGCTAACAAACGGCGCGACTACACCAGTGTAGCAGAGTTAGAAATCACATCGGAGCTTAAAATCAGAGACAATATACAGCCTGATTACAGGCCAGTTCTGTCTATGACCTCATTATGACATTATAAAGAAAAATAAAAGGTGTTAGAGAGAGTTGTGGGGAAGCGCCACCTCTGATCTGACATCAGCTACAGAGAGGCAAACACAGTCGCGTGGAGACAGATGGAGCTGTCTCACCTCTTCAGACTTATTATGCAGTTGGGAAATACTAAGAAAGATAAATGATTGTGTGTGTGCTGGAACACTAGTTATTCAAATCCACACGCACGCTGCTTCTTTGTCATTTCCCACCTTCGATCCTTCTCATGACTCATATAAATCTCAGTCTCTCCAGCTCCTGCCCGCATCCTTATTATTAGAAACCGTGCGGTCGATGCATGCAGCTTTGAAAGAGCAGCAATTTCACCACTGAAGAAGAATACGAACTTCTCTCCTTCTTTATTAGAGCTCACCATTATTTATACTGTATATATATTATACTGTATAATAATATGATAAATATAAAAGCTGCGATCTGTAACGTTTTTGGCATTACGTGACAGATCGGTGTTCAAAACGATCTCCTTAATCTTACCCCGATTCGCAACATTAAATTTATAATATATTATTGATTTGCAATTTAAGCTGTCGGAAAAGCTGGCACTTTTCCGAATGTCAATTTGGCTTCATTTGACTTAAACATTCGAAATGATAAGCGCGTAAAGTAACCTGCAATTTTATATTTCAAACAGTGATGGCGGTAGGGAGGTGAAAGTTTAAGCGTTGCTCCTTCTGACACTGTGTCTTTGCCTGAAATATGTTTGTATAAAGTGTCACACCTCTGTCATTGGGTCATGTGTGAAACTAAGGTTGACATCTGGTTTTCCAGTCACGATCAGGGTAACCTGAGTAATGGGCACTGCTCCAGACCCCCACACCCTCACAACACCCAGGGTCGGTCTGTCAGCCACGGCCAGACCATCTGTGTCAATGCTGCTTGACAAAGTACCCTAAACACAAACAAACAGGACATTTTATTTTTTACACTCTCATACACACACCAGTTTATAAGTAAACAGTGCTAATGTCAAAGGCAAAGCTTTGGGTGCAAATATCCTTTTTGCTTTACCCATTAGGTCACTTGTTTAAGAATTGGTCAGATTGGAAAATGACATAAGCTCACTGATTTGAACTCGTATCACCCACTGCAGCACCAAGACGCAATGTGTTGAAGCATGCAAACTACTGCTAACCACCTGCTAATGACTCTTATGCAGCTAGGTTACATTTGCAGGCTGAATTAAAAAAAACAAAAAAGGTTTTGGTCACATGACTTCTGAACTCTTCTGACTCTACATTGTCAGATGTAATAAATTATGACAAACTTTTATCATTTTAAATAACATTTAAAGCTATGAGAATTATGGAGGAAAATGTGCAATTGTCACAAGAAGGATTTCTCATTCTTTTCTTATGTTTTTGCACTGTCGACTTGTTCTCGACAGGCTTTGTTAGATTCTACCTTTTAGATCTCGCTAGAATAGAATGAACAGAAACACATTTTGTATAAAACATGCGCTGTTTTGGGATTTATGTCACATCTGTGCTGCGACGATTCGTTTGACCTCGTTTTACATAGACTCACTCCAAACCCCACAGAGGTCTGTTTGCCCCACCACTCGATTAATCTCACCACACATGACATCAGACCCATGAGGAAGAGCACAGAGCGCTGACCTGGGCCAAACGGCCCTGGGCTGCTACAGCATGAAACAGTTTTGGACTGGGATTTTGTCATAAATAGAGAGTGGCCACAGATGTTTGGCTTCAAGTGAGATGGACAGTCTTGGATTCCCCTTTGGATTTAATGGCAACTGCACAAGAGCACAATCCAAATAAATCTAAGAGGGAACTACGCACTTAGCTTCTGCAAAGCATGTTTATGTACCTTAGATGCAGAGAAAGCTGTCAGGAGGAATTTTCTTGTTTTTACAGTGTCTGTGAGCAGAAAAGAGGACATTGTTTTGAATGCAATGTGATAACTGCACTTCTGCACTGTAATTTTATTATAACTTTATATGTGTACATCACTCAACACACATAACTCACCAATTCCCTCCCCGTCATCCCAGAACAGAGATCCTTGTGCCGAGCCATCATCATCGAGAGCGACAAACAGGCCCACAGGGTTCAAACGACTACAAGAGAATAGAAACAGTCAACACTATGTCACGAGCAGCTGCAGGTGGGAACAGAAACGCATCTTTCACTAACTCATTTTATGCTTTGTAGCCTGGAAAGAATACAAGCTATTTAAAAGTAGCTAAAATCGATAAACTCAGCTGCCACTGACAAAAAGTACCATGTTATTACCATGCTTTTTTTGGGACAGGGTGCCATGGCAACGCTGTGGTTTCTAGCAGAACATGTAAAATATTAGCACCACAGTTTTATTTGGAGTGCCATGTAATCATTTAGTACTATGGTTTATATTAAAGTGTTGTGTTTTAATACTTTCATTCTATTAAATAAAATCTTGAATCTTGAAACTGTTAAATCGTGCTGTTCCACCACAGTGCTATGTTTATAGGGAAGTGTAACTGTTTGTTGGTATGTAAGGAGCGAAAAAAAACCTTTTTTTAAGGGGATGTGTAAAGGAACTCAAGAACCACCCACACATTTACAAATAAAAACAGAATTCAAAGATGAAACACGTACATTCTAAACCCTTTGGCTTCTTTTTCTTGTTTTAATCACAAATATAATTGAAAACTAAATTATGCCTTAAAATGAAGTCTTAATATACTTGATACTTAATACTGTCTTAATACTTCTGAAGTAAATGAACATACTGTTAAGGAAGGATGATAAGAAGGACGATAAAGAGGGATGTTAAGATATTTTCTCAGTTAGTAAAAAGTAATTTACTACAATGTTGCGTGCGCTCATCGGGAACGAACTAGACAGAAATAAGGATGTGTGGCAGAATGACCTGTATCGTGTGTTATTCTCTGGTTTCTGCCAGGGAAGAATGTGTCCTCCTCGCACATGCAGGTTAATTTTTGCTAATGGTGCATCCATATTCACAAACTGTCCTCGAACCCCAACAGCTTTACCCTGCATGATTAATCACATAGAAACAGATAAGAGCCTCAATACGCCATCAACAGAGTGTGGAGGTTACGTTTGTTTAGAGGGCAGTTATTACTGCTGCATTTTTACAGACATGCCTACAAAATTGTGCAAATAAAATTCCTACTTGCATGCTGTTAAAATGCTTACCGTGTGGTAATCGTACCAGCGGGTGTTTGGGACGTAGCCTCTGACCACGGTAACGCCCTTTACAAGAGAACATCAGTGAGATAAAAACAACACAAATAACTCTGGTGAATTGTTAATTTTAGTTTTTTAACTGATTGAAAGTGGGCTGTGAGCTGCTTTTTTCTTCATATTTTGATCCAAATCATCCTTTAGACTTTTAAATAAATAAAATGTAATTTTTTAATAACAGACATTAATATGTTGGCTCAATTATATTTTTGTCTAGAAAACAATTTGAAAAAGAGTTTCATGAGGAACATTTCAGTCAAGTGACCTTAAACTTTTGACTGGTAGCAGTTATATCATATATATATATATATATGATATAACTGCTTGCTGTGTAAATAGCCTAAATGACTATGTGCATACCGGCTCCAGAGCAGGTGTGATCAGTAGGGCCGGGCCCCAAAGGAACTGTCTGTCGATGCTCCATGTGTTCTCATCGGTGACAAACCTACATTACATATATAAAACATATTAAGAACATTATCTATCCAGTACAGTAAATGTACTGAAATAGAGTAAATAAAAAGAAATAACACACAGAGATTGTTGCGCACCATAAAATGAAAACATGCAGAGGTCAAGATGCTGCAGTACGTTCAGTCACACCACACAATCACACTACATTCAGTTCAATAAATCATCCAGCCAAACACAAGGAGCAGGAATGTTATATGCAGGATGGTGAAGAGCAATAATATCAATTCTGACTGTAAAAGATGACTAGATTCAGGAATAAGAGCAATATTCAGACAGAGGATCTTGCCCAGGTTCTGATTAGGTTTTTCCATGATGCTTCAGGAGGGATGTAATTGTGAGGATGGATTTAAAAATAGTATGACAGGGAAAAAGTTGTAATGGTGAGGTATTTTGGGAGAAGAACATCATATGCTGAACCCAAAAAATGAAATTTCTGTCATTTACCGCCCTCATGTCGTTCCCAATCCATCTAACTTTCTTTTGACATTTGCTGAAAATCTTTTCCCCTGCCGTAGCTCTACAATCTCATTCCAGTTTGTGGAAATTCGAATGATGCGTAATACAGGTTGGACATGTATTACATCAAACCGTACAGTTGCACAGGTTTGGAACCACATAAGGATCATTACATGGAATAAATGTTTCATTTTTTGGTAAACTAATCCTTTAAGCAAGGTTGTGAAGCATAAATATGAGTCTGGCAGACACTCACTCGTGTAGCATGGGTCTAACCACAGTATTTCCATGGACGTGGGCTTCGTACATTAGCGTGTACAAATAGGGTAGGAGGGTGTATCGAATATTCAATACATCACGAGAGATAGCAGCAAACGCTTCCCCCCACGCCACGGGATCTTGCCTCTGTCAAAGAACATAAAAAAACAGATCAAACATTATCACATTTCCTGCATTATGCTTTCTAGCATCATGGTAATAAATGCTTCTGGCCAGAACTACATTTCATATTTTCATGATCCAAGTCCGAACAGCTGTGGCCTGCTAATTCCAGACGTAACTGTACAGCACGTTGAACATCTGTGACTGCGTGTGTGTCCAGCCGCGTGCGTTAATTATGCGCCAGACAGAGAGACAGTTTGCCCTGTTGTCTGGGCTGGGCGCGGGTCTCTGTGTCTAGCACTCGCGCTGAGTGTTGTTAACCGGGGTGGGTGAGTTAATATGCTAACAAAGGTAAAGGTGAACCATACCTGATAATTACTTCTCAAGTATTCTACACTCACAGGCCCGATCGCTAATGCCCGCATGTCAACACGCATTTTAAACCTAGATTAAATACTTCATACATACGGTGTTATAGCATTCTGTATATACAGTATGCTACAGTAGCCTAGCGGTAGCGAATTACAGCTTTATATCTTTATATAACCATCCAGAAAACCTGATAAGTAAATCTATTTTTAGTTTATAAAATATTTTTTATTAGAACGCATCTTGGATTTTAGTATAGCAGATTTAAATAGCAGATAATAGCAGATTTCTTCTTTTTAGTATAAACAAGTGACAAAAATCAGTCAACAGAACGAAATAAAATACACTTCTTATTCAAGGCAATGTTCTCTAAAAACAAGCCTTCATTTCTTATACAGTTTTGCTTCTCTGCTAAAAGGATCTTGTTGTGTCAGATATTTGGATATATTTTTAAATGAAAAATAACTCATTAAGAATATGGCAAATTTTGCAGTATTATAACTTAAAAACAGTATCTGTTGTAAAAATATCTGTTAATGATTTCAATAAGAAATCTATTTTCTTTCATTTTCCAGATAATAAGATAATAATAACATACAGCATTAGATGATGCTGGGGTCTGGTTGTGGTTGCCAGGACATTGCTATGCTGTTGCAAGATGTCTTGAGTATGTTTTAGCACATTGCCAGGTGGTTGCTATGGTGTCCTGGATCTTTTTTAGTGCATTGCTATGTGGTAATGAGCCCGTTCTTAAGCCTTAATGATATTCTGATCCCTAGACATGGCACATGTTGCTCTTTTTCAATCTAAGGATTATAACCGTTTCATCATCTAGCAGCCGGAGCCCATAAGTTGGATGGCTTAGAAAAGTAACAGCACACCTCTCTTCCACAAGCTGTACAATTTGAAATTCCATGTATGTATAGTACTGTACTGGAGGTTAAGGGTTTGTACATATCCTACATAGAGGCATCAAGCATAGAGAAATCTCGTAAGGCTATGCTCTTTTTGACCTTTTGACCTCCAGAATTTCTCATACATTCCCCTGTTTCGCACACAGCCAACACTTGCTCTCCTCGTGTAGTGCAAAACATTAATATCATCACATTAAAATGTGAGAATGGACAGATAGTCCTCTTAGAGCTAAATGCAAAAAAAGAATATTCAAAATGTATTGGCCTCTGACTCCATTAGCATGCGACTTAGCGTGATGGAGAGACACCAGTGTGACTCCAGAGAACTCAGATGCTCTAGTCGGAGCATCAGAATTATGACCCTGCTGAAGCCAGTCTCTCTCTCTCGCTCTCTCGCTCTTTCGCTTCCAGCAGCTGGCATCAGAGGAAAGACTTGCACTGGAAAATGACTTTGACAGAAATTACAGGCCAATAGGAAAATTGCACCCAAACCTACAGCCCGTATTTAACGCACTCTCACGTAGTTTCTGTAAAAGAAAACATGTCCAGTTGATTTCATAACCTGTGAAAACCTCTGCTTTTGTTTCCATTGAATAAATGATGACAGATTTTTTTATATTTGGATGATCTTATCCTTTGCTTTCTTTGTCAACTCCTTGTTTCGTATGGCATGCAAACTCACACACGCCATCTCTTATTTAATCTTTGATGTCTCTCCTTTTATAACTCACACATCTTTGACACCCTCCAATCTTTGTCGTTTCTCTCTGGATGACCTTCCATTTGCCAGTGTAGCTGCATTAAAGCTAATGACATCTTGGCTGGGTAATTACAGCAGCGGGGATAAACACATCCGGGCACAGGGGGGGTGCCAGGTACCCTCTCTTTTTGGAACCGCTACTGATCGGCGCAGAGGGTGCATCCAGGCCTGCGCAGGTGAATGACTCGGCAGAAAAAATACACCAAACTGCTGTCTGGCAAGCTCTACTTTGCACTTTTGCTTTAACAAAGCCCTCCAAACTCCCTCTTCACTCTCACTGTGAGTGGATGTGTGCGTCTAATTCTAGAATTAGCGTATGTAAGGCAGAATTAAAGTGTGTGTGTTAACATCCAAGTTTATATTATGCTTACTGACAGGGACGCCAATAATGGAGGCGATGAATAGAGGTAATGCCCACAAGTGAATATTTCTGTTTGTTCACTCATAATCATACATTAGCAAAATAATGTTTACATGATTGAGAAAGAGGACTTTATACTTTCCAATGCTTAATTATACTCCCCAAATCCATGAGTTAAAGCTGCCAAACTCATTGCTAAAGAAGTGTCCTGGCAACACTCACAGGACCTATTGGATTTTTGTAAGAGGTCCCAATATTTGCGAAGAACAAAATTAACCAAGTGCTAAAACGACAACCTGACAGCCCACCTGTCTGATAAACTTAGATATTAGTCAGCACCCTACAAGGGGCTCTTTTCAACTGCCGCTCTGTGTTTTGGGCCCACACACATCAAAACCACAAAGATCAGAAATTGTCATGGCTGCATGTGGTGTTAAATTATCTGGCTTCACCCTCTGTGTTGATCCCTGTCACTCATTGTCCGTGATTATCAGACTGAGCATCATTAAGTCTCAATTAAGGGTCGGATTCACACATCTATTGAACAGTGACACAGCGTGTCCGCTCTCGAATGTTCATCCATTTTCTGTCAGTATATATTTCACGTCTGTTTGTCGATTTTAAAACTGATTCTTAAAAGCCTTTTTTTATTTTATTTCATTCCCTGTCCAAATAAATCACACAAGATATCATCCATTTCTGACAGTGCTTCAATCTGAACCTCAACCGGAACTGTTGTGAGTGTTACGCATGAAATCAAATCAACCTGAACAAGCAGCACATGCTATTGAAAAACAGTAAACACACTGCTAGGATATATCTAGCCAGCCCCTATCTTGCATTATATAACCCTTGACTGTCTACTATCACAGAAGATTTTGATGTAATCATTGTTTTGGAGTTTGTTTGTTGGGAGTTTATAATTTACCTCTGATGAGTATACAATGTATATAGAGATCTGACAGACAGATCACTGCAGTCTCACTACAAATGCATTAAACTCATATTAAACCTATAACTAAAATTAATTAAATTTAGGATTAAAATTTGTATGTTGAGCAATATATCAAATATGGCACTTGTGATATTTGTTTTTATTGATCTGATTTATACACACAGTGTGTGTAAAAAAGCTACTGTGTGTGTGTGTGTGTGTCCTTACTGGATTGTTTATGCTGTTGTGGTTTCTTGAAAATGGGTAAAAAGCTCCAAGCTGCATCCAACGCAAGCACATCTCATATTCAGCAGGGTTAAAGAAACCACAGATATCAGCACCGGTCTGGAACACAAGTGTAGCCGTAGAACAAGCAGAAGAAAACAGAGAGACTCAATTAGATATCTCTGTTACAGAGCCAAAACGTAAATAAATTAACTCTACAGTCAGTGTAATGGCTGCATCCGCGTGTAATGCACCAGAATGAACTGAAAACATTGCCTGATTGAAAATAAAGAACAAATAAAAATCAATATCTGCTGTGGGAAGACTTACATAAGAGACGCCAAATATACTGAACTCCATCATTCCTGAGAGAGAGAGAGCAAGAGAGAGAGAGAGTTGTGTATTTATCTAGATATGTAGTTTATACACTGAATTGTAGGCATTAAATACCCCAACAATGTTTTCCGAGAAAAGACACATTTTATATCTATTTTACTATTCTATAAATGTTGTCTGTTAAAGGTAAAGGACACGAACAAACTAGAGTGGTTCTCGCCCGTGCACAACCCTGCACCACAATGCAAGGGTGTTCAGAGTGGTTGCTAGGATATTTAAAAAATAGACCAAGTCAAAAGATCCCACCACAAAATCTATGTGAATTTTTTCACTAGCTTTAACACCTTCCAGATGACAGTCATAAAAAAGGCAGGTCTTTAAACCAAGGGTTAGAGTTTTGTTTTATATTACTAACCCTAAGTATCAACAACAGATGATTACATTTATTTACACACCACTAATGAATACATACACACATACCTATGATGGACTTCAAAAGTTGATCCCAGCCAGAGTAGTTGTCTCCCAACCAATGTCCCGCCCACTGACCACTGGTTGGGTATGTGGATCGAGTTACCACAACACCTCTCTTTCCAGTAACCTTGAGCACAGCACTGCGACACACACAAACACCCATTAAGACTCAAGCAACGTCTCATGGCAACCAAGAAACAGCTAGTGAAAACTTCTAAAGTAACAAGCAGTACCCTGGGCTGAAGGACTTCAGAGACAGAGGAAGGAACACTCACTCATAAGTTGGTTTGGTGTGAGACCAGCCATAGAGGTTGTGAACATCATAATGTCTCACCCGGGTACCATCAGCAAGGATCTGCTGGCTATTCATGCAAATAGTCTTATGGTTCAAACCTCTGTGTTTGGACTCCAGAGCTGAGAACAGAACACACACACACACACACAAAGAGAAGGTGACCCAGCTAACATTCCCAGGGAACATTCCCAGAACATTCTGAAGTTTCATCATTGATGTCAAATAAAATGTAAATTGACATTATTGATGTCAAATAAAATGTAAAAACACACATCACGGTTAAACTTACGGGGCATGTACGGAGGATTTTCCAAATTGGGATCCCCTAGACAGTTTCCGCCAACGGTGCCATGCACGAAACTGGCTGGCTCATTCATGTCCTTTAAAAAGCAAATCAATGACAAGGTTATCAATGAATACAAAAGAACACACGAATAATTAACAAAAACACAGCACTCACAATCCAAATGCCATCAAACTTCATGATGTTGGTGTAAAACTCCTGAATTTCATTGCTCCACCACGACGCCGCACTGTTTCTGAAGAAATCAGGGAATGCCACAAAAGCCCTAAATAACTAAAACAGACACAGAGACAGATGTAATTAATGTTATTAAGAAGCAGTGTGTTTCCCGGTTGGCTAAAACAGTAGTGTGCCAACTACATGTTGATTGGCTGGTATAATTGTCTGTTTACTTCATCCTGACTGGCTGATACAGTAATGCCTCTACTAATGTCAGTAATGTTAATGTTAATTGACTGATACACTAGTGTGTACACTAAATGTTGATTGGGTAACAATAGTATGCTTCATGCTGATTGGCTAATACAGTAGTGTCTCTACAACATGTTGATTGGCTGATACAGTAGTGCATCTACTACAAGTTGATTGGTTGACACAATTGTTTTAATTAAATGTTGATTTGCTGACACAATAGTATGTTTCGTGCTGATTGGCCGATACAGTATTGTCTCTACTACATGCTGATTGGCCGATACAGTATTGTCTCTACTACATGCTGATTGGCCGATACAGTATTGTCTTTACTACATGCTGATTGGCCGATACAGTAGAGTGTCCTCTACATGTTGATTGGCTGACATCATATGTTTACTTCATGCTGACTGATATAGCAGTGTGCCATGTCATCATCATTCCTTCTGCTTGCAATTACAGTCCATTGTATTGTAATTGTAGTATGAACAGAGTTGAATGGTGGAATGACGTTTGGTTTTCTGACTATAGCAAGAAAGAGAGAGGGAGAGAGAGAGACAGAGAGAGTATAGTGGAGTACCTCCACTTGAGTGTCCCAGTCCAAAGAATTGTCCACAGTCACATTGGGACGGTCAGGCCACACCTACACACAGACAATAAACCAGTTAAAGATTTTGTATGTCAGGACACTCAGAACTGACTTGTGCCAGAGAACAACTCATCACCAAGAGATACTGACACAAAATCAATCAATGTTTAGTTTATCCCTTTCTGTGTGTTTTTGTCATACCTTTCCCCACACAATATCACTGCTAAGTTCAGGAGGCCATTTAATAAAGACATCTTGGTCTACACCGCGAGTGAAAGCAGGGTACGGTTCTGTCTCATTGGCTGCTATAGCCGGGTCCTTAAGCACACAAACAAAAGAATACAGTCAGGGTACAAAATAGAATCTCATGCATTAGTCCAATTTAATATTCAAGTGGAATACTACTTCAGATCTAATCTCAGAAATGTACGGTATAGATCTCCTACAGTCCATTCACTGGCTGTCTGATGCGTTTGCACAGAATAATGGAAAGCACTTGCTTAATCTGGCAAGCTCTTATCTGATTGGCTGGATATATGCACTTCCATGAGTCAGAGAGCACAGATTTTACCAGCCCACATGAAAATAAGTCACGTACCAGGGCGCTACAAGATGTTTTTAAAGAAGAGCTAATTACTGCATTTTCCAGACAGTTGCTAGGTTATTTGCTTTAAATCTGGATATTGGCAGAATTTAGATTTTTAAATAAAACTTGTGTTTTTTTCTTTAAACAACAGTCCACAACCGTATATGGGCACAACAATTTTAGAAAACTCATCATCATAAATGATCTAAACATTTTGCTCGCTACTGTTTTCTATGAATGGTTTTGTAATTCCAGCATCTATATTTATGAGATCTCTCATTAGCTACAAAACATCCATGGCCACTCATAGGAACACAGTAAAGAATACACACTAAGAATACACACACTAAGAATACTAAGAAAAATACCAGAATAAAGATGAATTTCATCCCCTCTCCCCTCATGCTGTCCACCAGGGCAGGAAGCCCCTGGAAATTTTCTTTGTCCAGCGTAAAATCCATCTGCCTCTCCATGTAGTCAATATCTGCATATTGCACATCCTATGTGGAATCACAAGTCATGTTACAAAACTTCCATCCAATTTTTTACCCATTTTTTGGTTCAGCTTTGCAACCGTCTGTGTTTATTGCTGTAATTATACATGCACATATCGACAGGGAAGTTGTCTTACGTAGGGAATATTTGCAGCTCTCATGTCACTATACAGATCTGCAATCTCCTTATCGTTGGCGTAGCCATAACGACAAAGCTGAAACCCGAGTGTCCAATAGGCTGGAAGAACTGGGCGGCCAATGATCTGTCAGACAAAACAAAAAGTTTTTGTTTGAATACATTTTAGACGCATTTTATGAACTTTCATATTCTGTCTCATATTCTCACATACAGATGGCTTAGAAGGGTCTAACGGCCCTTCCACCTATGTCACAAGCTAGCTTGCTCTGGATAAATATTTATGTTTTTCATTTGTGTGCATGAATGTTATTTCATGTGTGTGTGTTGAGATTGACTGCACTGTGGGCAATGAGGCAGAAACACTCCAGCTGCTAAATCTTATCAAGCCAGGAAACACACATACACAAACACACCTCAGTGTACTGTTGGACCACAGCTTCTGGACCAGGTCCCAGCACCATGTAGAAGTCCAGGATACCTCCAAGGGTGCGGTAGGTCAATGCTGGAGTTGGCTGGAGGGTCACATCTAAGATCACAACAACCCAAATGATGCACATTCACATATTATGAAGATTCTCAGCTAACATTTTTTTAATGTAAGAATGTTTTCTCTGTTGTTCCCATTAAGTAACAGAAACTTTAGAAATGTAATTTTGATGGTTCTGGGAACATTTAAAACATCAAGTTTTTAGATATTGTATTAACGTTATTGCATGGTTATAAGAACAATATCCATTTGTTTACATTTTGCAACAATATAAAAAAATTACACTACCTTCTTAAGAATAACAGATTTGATGATTTTAAAAAATGTTCTACTAATGTTACTGCAAGAACATTTTTGGTAACTTTAAGAGAACTTTAAGGGAGCGTTAGCTAACGTTCTGAGAATATTCTGTATTAGCTAGGTACCAGTCTTATCACTGAACTAATGAAAACCATTTTATTTTACATGGCATGGCCCAGCCCTTTAATAAGCATGTCTCAGCCTAACTTCCTGTGTCAACAGGAAATAAGTCAAAACACAACAAAAAAGCGGCCCTTGTCAAACCATTTCACGCCTCGAATGTCCATTTCTGAGTCGGTTTGTATGAGGTGAGTTGTTTAATCCATCTACATTCAAATTGAAGGGCCACTGCTTTGATGTTGCTCATTTTAGCGAGAGAGGTTCAAAGCAATTCTCCCGCTATGAATTCCAGAGCGCTCATTTATTCCACTGCCTGTGTGTGTTTATGTAAGAATTAAAATGTGTGTGTGTGTGTGTTTTTAAAGCAGTAGTTGAATTCAGAACATTTTCTAAACTCTTTTATAAATCTCACCGTGGCTCCACAATTATGTGCAAGCAGATCCTTTAAAAGTCCAGCAATGAGCACAACATTTCAAAACAGTACACAAGCTCAATGAAAGACTCTCGCTTCTCGCTGTAATCATGACCTTAAGACCTGCTGACATACTCTTGCCAATGAGCGACATATTTGGATGCTAGTGGCTGTTTTAATACATGCAGTAAAATCAGTCTAATTCAAAACATGCTGTTTGAGTTTTCGGTTTCAGGTTAAAATCTGGGCACAGGCCAAAGATTTTTGTTTCAGCGCATCATTAATTTTAATCTTTGTCTTAATTATAATCTTAATTTTTATCTTGGTTAGATGAAAATTATTAGCCTGCAGAAAAACTGTCTAATGCAGGTCGTGGCCACTGAGTACACGTGGGTAGAAATGCTAATGTGTATGTGTTTGTATTCACCCATTGCATTGCTGTTAAGCAGGAGAACACCATGAGCATCTTTAGATTTTTCCAGCCCTATGTAGAAAGGATGGACTCCATAACTGTTCAGCTTTTCCTGCAGAAAGAAAGAAAGACAGAGAATTTGAGTTGGTGATTCACTAACATTGCAGTTGTCCTCAGTGTTAAACAGACAATTAAGTGTTAATAAGAGATTTTTATTTGGCTTAAAGGAATGAACCCTGCAAATCTCATCCCTCTGTTTTAATTAACCTCATTACATCTCCCTGTCTCTCTTCCTTCTCTGGGCATTATGTCATAAAGTGAGTCAGAAGAAAAGGTCAGTCAGCAGGATGGCTGACTGATGGCCATTCACGGGACCGTTTGTGTATACCAAGCTAACAGGAAATGTTCTGAGAACGTTGGCTAATATTCTGTAAAAGTTCTCTTAACGTTATCGAAAACGATCTTGCAGTAATGTTAGTAGAGCTTTTTTAACATTATATGTCATATACGAAAAATGTTATACTTAAGTTGTTAGTGGAACGTTTTAAAAATGTTACCAAATTTTAAAAAGTTTGAGTTATGTTCTTATAAGCAAGCAACAATATTTAAACAATGTCTAAAAACCTGGACATTTTGAATGTTCCTAGAACTTTCAAAATAACATTTTTAACATGATTGTTATTTAAAGGAAATAGAAATGTTTCTTTTAGAGAAACATTCCTACAACCCAAAATTGTTAGGTGAGTATATATTTTTTGCACTGAATCCCATACAAGCATGAGCAGGAACAACCTCTCAGTCACACTCTATTCACATCTACAGCCAATGCACAAGGAATGATGGGTAATCAGCAAAATTGTACATAATGGGGTGCAACAACCCAGTCCTCAAGTGTAATGCTTTCAGTTGACCGGATCTTGACCTTTCTGTCTGCCAAAAACATCAGCAATATATGCCAGGCGTGACTTTATTAGAGCTCTGTGGTTACTGCTTTTATTTGGCCCCTGTAAACCAGGTCTGCCTTAAGTGATGTGTGGATGGCAGAAATAAAATAGCACAGTGACGCTCACCCCTGGAGGCTGGTCTTTTGCAAACAGGCCGTATGTGTGAAAGTTGAGATCATGTTTGTAGGTGCCATGCTCAGTTTCACCCAAACCATAGACGTAGTTTGAAGGAAGGCGTGTGGAAATCTGAAGGAACAAATCGGAGAAGGTGAACCCTGGCAGAGCAGAGTCCCATCTGGAGGAAGAGACAGAGCGAGATTTAGAAAATGTTGTTGAGAACTTTAAAAAGAGGTCATCTGCATCACCGATGCACAACAAAACCTAAAGCTTAAAATTCAAGGACATTCCACAATAAAAACCTTTAAAACTTATTTTCTAACTTATGTCTTGTTCTTCAAGATTCACTCCATTATCAAGACACATTGTGCTTTTAAAGTTCTAAAACCTAAACCTTAAGTCCTTAAAAAAGCTCCAATAAATGAAAGAATAAAACTGAAAAAAGTAAAAAATAAAAATTATTTCTACGAATGAGTATTGGTTCACATTTTAGACTGATCACATCTCTACCACATGACTGCACATAAAAGCACACTTACAAACTCCAGTGTTTGTAATTCAGGTGTTTACTTACATAGTTTCTCCAGAGCTCTTTCTGATAACCTGGATCCCAAATGGACGTTCGTTGATTTTGACGTCATAGAGCCTCTTGGTTTCGTCTGTCTCGGGCGTGTTAGGCAGCGTGAGTGGAACGGGAACCTCATATCGTTTGTTGAGTGGATCAAAGATCTAGAAGGAATTGAGACACTTTAGATCTTAGTCAAAATCAGACCATCTAACTACCTTCCTGTCATTCATCAAAATCTAAATAGTTGACCTTAATAACTTTAGTCTTTATCTCAACCTTAATATCAAAATTAGTTTTAGTCTTAATATAAATCCAATTTAATCCTAAAATAAAAACCTTCCATCGAAGGCTGTGGCCGCTGAGGTATGTGATTTCCACACGGAGCTTGTTGATGTCTGGAGATGAGGGTCGTAGACTGGGGAAATCAGTGTTACGGTCTAGATCTAATGTCCAGCCGCTGGAGGTCTGAACCTTGTTGCTGACGCTGTAGCCGTAAGCTGCTGGGTAAAAACACCAGGGTTCCTTGGGAACATCTGAAGGCTAAACAGAGAGAATAAAAAACATTGTTGGTGGTAAATACATACAAGTGACGATTTGAGAGCAAAACGTTACAGCAAACGCAACACAAGTAAAGATCCACAGGAAGTGGGTCAATACAGATGGAGATCAAACAGTCTCTTTGAAAACAACAAGGTTGAATATTGAACGCCATCTCTCAGTCTCTTTCTATCTGACCTGCCAGAAGCATCCGCGAGCTTTGCATTTGGCCTCATCGCTGTTCTCCTCTGGATAGCAATCAAAGCGCTCAGAGTCTTTGACCTCCCAGCTGACTGTGTAGTCCTTCCCGAGACCCAGTTGTAGATTCCTGAGATACATCACCTAGAAGACCACAAACACACATCTGAAGATTCATATCACAACATAAGGTGTGTTCACGTCAGAACCCTGCAGACGGTGATGACACCTCAAGTGGGCCAGTTAAAGGATGCCAACGACAAACATGGGTAACGTTGCCGTGTTTCTAAAAGTGCCGTCTCTTTGTATTCCTCAGTAGACGTGCCATAACTTAGAACAGCTGACGTTAATGTAGCACGCGTGGTTTAAAATGTAGCACGCGTGGTTTGCGTTAATGTAGCACGCGTGGTTTGTGGTTTAAAAAACAGGACGTGCAAGGTCCGCACGTCCTGTTGTCATTCTACAACCTTGAGCTCTGCGAGAAAGCAGTACCCTTCATCATAGTCTAACGTGACTGTGTACATGTGTGTGTTCTTTTGAGAGCCCTGACAAATGCAGTCACTAAGCCGTAAGCATTCCCTGGACATTCCCTTGGGATAACAGGAACTTTCTTGGTGCCTTAGAGGAATCGTCCTTCTGATAAATTCAAGTCTGTCTCCATTTTGTGGGTGTGGTTTGTAAGACTAGTATGTTGCCCACTTAATTTAAAGATTCTCACCAAACAT
>JAZGTJ010003048.1:16854-37958 GCA_036877575.1 Botia almorhae
CCCAGCTGACTGTGTAGTCCTTCCCGAGACCCAGTTGTAGATTCCTGAGATACATCACCTAGAAGACCACAAACACACATCTGAAGATTCATATCACAACATATGTGTTCACGTCAGAACCCTGCAGACGGTGATGACACCTCAAGTGGGCCAGTTAAAGGATGTCAACGACAAAAATGGGTAACGTTGCCGTGTTTCTAAAAGTGCCGTCTCTTTGTATTCCTCAGTAGACGTGCCATAACTCAGAACAGCTGACGTTAATGTAGCACGCGTGGTTTAAAAGCAAGGTCCGCACGTCCTGTTGTCATTCTAGAACCTTGAGCTCTGCGAGAAAGCAGTACCCTTCATCATAGTCTAACGTGACTGTGTACATGTGTGTGTTCTTTTTTGAGAGCCCTGACAAATGCAGTCACTAGGCCGTAAGCAAGGAGGAATCGTCCTTCTGATAAATTCAAGTCTGTCTCCATTTTGTGGGTGTGGTTTGTAAGACTAGTATGTTGCCCACTTAATTTAAAGATTCTCACCAAACATGAGATGATTTAATACAGAAATTCACAGCCTTTTAATGTGATTTGACTATTTGTAATTATAAAACTGTATAAAACTTATAATTCTTAAAAAAAACCTAGAATTTTGTTGCATTGTATTCTTGTATATCTTATTATATATGTAAAGATGTTGAATTCAAGTTTGCTGAGCAACAGACTAATGTATATTATGTCAAAACAACTAATATAAACAATATGGCAGCTAAAGGCTTTTGTTAAATCCTCTGAAACACGGTTTAAATGAGAGTTTTGATATTGTGTGAGAAAATCTCACTAGTTACGAGATCTCTCATTAGAAACCTTTCAGTTGTACTAAAGCTGCAATCTGTAATTTTTTGTGGTTAAAAATAAACATTTCTTAGTGTGGCTTCATTTGACATACAGTACATAATGAAAAGTATGTAAGGTAACCGCAGTTTTCTGTTTCAAACAGAGATGGCGATAGAGAGGCACCAGTTACGAATTTCAACTTTAAGCTATTGCGCAAACTGCAATTCCATTGTTTCTTAATAATGCTACGGCTCGGATGTTCATGTTTTGTAAGCGATTACCTGCTTGATTGGGTCATAGTGAATCTGAGACTCAGTCAGAGGAGTAGACGTGCTTCCTTCTGTCACAAGCACAACAGCAGGAGAACCCTCGACTCCCATCACAGTGATGTTCTCAAACTTCAGGTTGTTTGGATCCGTATAGCCGTTGTGGGCAACGTGTATTGACAGAACACCCTAATTGAGCACACAAAACTGGGATGAGTACGAATCACAATTATGTAAACAACTCAAATATTGATTGATAAAAGTGATATTAGGTAGACGTACATTAACCACAGAAAACTGGTAGTGAATGTGTGAACCGGATGAAACAGTTTCTAAGGAAGACAGAAAAGACAGACACTGATATATGTGATCACAATAATGTTACATTAAAGTAAATCTATCAATATAGCTTATACATGTATGTAACCTATGTATCAATATAGCACAGATAGATACACGTTTAGTAAATGAGGCCCAATGACTGGTTTAAATACAGCACAGTGTTATTTCAGTAGTGCCTGGTAGCCTGTGAATGATATGCAGGATTCTGGGCTGAAATGGTGGATGCTAAATTGATGTTTAGTGAATTTACCCCTAAGTTTCACTGTGAACTACAGCAAAAGAAAAATAAAACAAAACTTTGGCAAATCCGCCCCAAAAATACCTCGTGATTCTCCATCATCCCAAAATAGTTCTCCTGACGCTCTGTTGTTGTCATCGAGTGCGACGATCAGCCCCATGGGATGACGACGGCTGAGGGAACACACACACACTTTCATTACACGAACTCACAACCTTTTTAGCAGAAACTAAAGAACAGAATCTTCGTTCAGGTGCAATTCTTGATTTGAATATATCAGACACCTACAGCACAGCTAGATGAATTTTAGATAACTAAATACCCCACATTGTATATTTGTGTGTGGGTTAGCGCTACCCCGAATGCATGTATACCCAAAAAGATACAGTAGATTTGCATTTCTGTGGTTGAAGTTGCTATGTGTTCACTGAGGGAGACAGAAACACAACAAAGTGAACTGCTATTGAGCGCAGAGAGAAGTTCAAATCATTTGCCTGAATAAAGTGTTGTCATATTTCTTACTAATGTTTAAAATCTGTGACCTCATGCATATGAATGGGATTGAGATAGTTTTGGAAACAGAGCTACAGCAGTTCTGAGAGAAAATAAACAAAATACATGCATGTAAAACACAGAAAACACTCAAACATCTCAATACTTTATTCTTTACAGTAAACTCACTCATTGTAACAATAATTCCACTTTTTGTGGCACCACACTCGGGGTGCTGAATGATTACTGATGATATTTACACAAAACATAAATGTACTTCAAAGTATACAATGGTTTTATCAGGGCACATGTCTTAAGTCTTGAAATTACCATGGCACTGCATCTAAAAAACATGGTCATAATTGTACTGTCATTTTACTGTCATTTAAAGGCAGGATAGGCGATTTTCCCAGAAACATTTTTCCTACGCTTGTTGAAAATGTCTTCACATCAGAATAACACTCACTAAGTGAAGTGGTCTTAAATTTATATAAATATATATTCTCTGTGGAAGGCGCAGGACCACAAAATGTTCGACCAATCATTAGGATCCTGTCCTAGGATAGGATGTCCTACTTGCCTGTCAAACTATGTATGCATAGTGTGTTGAAGGAGGCGTGGCTTTGGAGGGTGGGATCTTTTGCTTTCAAAGCTAGCTTGCTGTTGCCAGCCTCTTTGAAATTGCCTACCCTATATTTAAGTGGAAGGGGCTAACTGAGAACAATAAAAATCTCTTGAAATATTTCTGTACATACCTGTATGTGGTTGTGACGTCTGGTCGTTGTACTGGCAGAATGGCTCCTCCTCTCAGGTGCAAACCAAGCTTGTCAGCGGGCAGGTACATCTTAACATGTTGCTTGCGTTCTGTGATCTTTGTCTCCTAAAAATTAAACCAAAACCTTACACTGTAAATATATATGTTCCAATATTTCTTGATAAAAACTGACGTTGAACATAGTTGTAGAGTAACAGGACAAATAAATTATTTTCGGACGAATAAATGATGCCATTATTTTCAATGACATCCAACACAAAAGTTTAACAGCTTCATTTTTCGCAGAAACTATACTTACCATACAATATCTTGTTTTGTTTCTTATAAAGAAACAAAGCAGGCCTCACACTGCCTGCTTTACTATCTCTCTCTCTCTTACACACACACACACACATGCACTTTCACCCCTCTCTCTGACTGTGTGAATAGGTCAGTGTAGATACGGTTGAGGATGTAGGAACTCTCAGCTCCATCCATAAGTAATTTCAGATCCAATCAGGCTCTCTGTGTCCCTGATCCATCAAACTCCATCTGCTGGGATCACTCAAGACCTGCTTTACCAAGCGCCACTGCTTTAATCGACTAGTTCTGAGACGCACGACACATGGGCGCTGGGGAGCCACTAGGACAAGGGCCCGATCTTATCACAGATCAGATCACTGGTAGTTAATCTGGCTCTAAGAGCTCTGACCAGACTCTAGAGGGGCTTAAACAAAAACCTCAGCCCTTGGCACAGCAGCTAGAGGAAAACAGGACTGTTTTCTCCAGCCTAGATTTAATTAAGTAAGAATGTATTTTATTTAGATCTCCAACGCATTGATTGGGTTGATCAGCAAAGCCTGATCACCCTTTTTTATAAGTTTTAATTATAAAAAAGGGTTTATTATATAAACAATAAATGACTGTACATAGTCTCTTACTGTTGTTTACCGTGAATGTATTTCTAGAATACAGCATGTTTTCTTAGCTTTAGAGAAGTGGATGCAATTGGATGGTCTTACCGTCTCAAAATCGTACCAGATGGCATCTGGGATATAAGCGTTCACTCTGTCAGTACCCTGAAATGCATTTTAAAGAGGAAAAAAGTCTTTGTTAAATATATAAATGCATATCTGCGCTATCTTTAAACATTGTAAGAAGTAATGACAGACATTATAGTTATGCATTACTAATGAGTATAATTCATTAAACTAATGGGCAACCCATCAAGGGTGTGATTTCAGAGCTGATTCTTTAAGATTACAGTAGACAAAGAGAGAGAGAGAGAGAGAGAGAGAAAGTGTGTGAGAGAGAGGAGAGAGAGTGTGAGAGAGAATGAGAGAGAGACCTTGAGGGAAAGATGGCGGAGAGAAAGTAAAGGAAACAGGAAGAGAAACATCAAATAAACCGAAAAGGATGATTCATCTCTTGCCTGAGGGAAGAAACTCTGTACACTTTAGATGATGTCACTCAAATATGATACTCATATCAACTTATGAAAGCAGTCTGTAGCGAACAGCAAAACTTACCAATTGTAATAGTATTTATACAACAGAATGTTACGTCTTTAAAATTTGATTGGATGAGCCACGCGTGCCATTTAATGATTATCTTTTTGATTGGCACATTCTTGCGTCAGCGGGCGTTGAGGGACAACACTGTCAGTCTCTCTGTGTTGTGTGATTTTGACGACACTCCTCTTTTAAACACACACAGTTGTGATTTCCTTCCTTCTTTTGAAGTCCACCGACACACCTGACTCTTCAAATAACGGTTCCAGATGAGCGAGGACATTTCAACACTTGAAAACATGGGGAAGACGGCAAAAAAAATCTGGAGGCGAGATTACATTTCCCTAGACAATACGCACGGTGAGAAGATCAAGGTTCAACTGATCTGCAAGTTAGATGTCGGATGTCATTAATCTAATGCGTGCGAGATGAAAACCAACAGCATTTTTTTGCCTTCCTTTCTTCCAGAAAACTTGTTTCACATTCTTTCTTCCTCACATTCTTTCCTTCTCACCAGAAGGTCCAGAAATGATCATAATCTTTCATACGGCTGATGCATATGAATTTTCCTTATGATTGAAGTGTTTACATGACGCACAGCTCTCTAAAGATTTGAATAGCCTCAATGCTTCTCTTGACGTGCATCAGACGCTCTCCAAACAGACTTTTTCGGTGCTCTCGTGGGAAGCTTTGTGAACAGCAAAAGCCTTTTTCAGTCATATTCTTGATAAAACGCAAGAAGCCACATTAGACTGTTCAAACAATTCATCACCCATTTTCACATGACCGCAATCTATATTCAGTTCTAATTTCTTCATAATGAGGTCAATGATCTCATTAGAAAGTGAGAAAAAAGAAACAAAGTCCCATCTTTCGCTCGTTTGTCCCAGATGAGGTCATGAGTATTAGAGTACAGAAAGCGTCATGTAGCATCCCAGCTAACAGGGAACGTTCTCAGAACGTTGGGTAACATTCTTTAAAAGTTCTTTTAAAGTTTTCCCAGCTTTATAAAAAAATGTTTATGCGGTAATGTTAGTGAAATGTTATTGACGTTACCTTTTAAAAATGTTACAGAATTAAAAACATTCTCATAACAAAGTAACTTTAAACGTATCAAATGTTTTTAGAACCAAATAACAAAAAATAACATTTTAACGTTTCTGTGTGTGTGTGTGTGTGTGTGTGTGTGTGAACTGCACTTACAGGGTCCAGCACAGGTGTGATAAGCAGGTGGGCTCCCCACAGGAACTGGCGGTCTATTGTCCATGTTGCACTGTCAGAGTAGAACCTTCACAACAGGAAACATCATGTTTGTTATACATAGTTCCAATAGTTCCATTCCAGGGTGCTGATTGGTCAATACAATATTCCACCTGTGCTAAAATACATATTATAAAAACAGATTATTCTGGTCCTTGATTATGAGCACATAGACCAACAATTAACTATTAAGCCAACATTGTTTAGCTAAACAAACTAAATTCTGTCATCAGACTCTTACCCCTAGAATACACCAAAAGGTTCACCTGAATCCAACTTAGCAATAACAAAAGAACTATTCCCAGTTAAGTGTAGCTTTGTAGACTAGGCTTGTTGGTTCTTAGGGCACAATGTTAAGTGCCCTCTCTCTTTGTAGGCTGCTTTGTTTAAATGTGTTTGCTAAATGAATACATGTAAACGTAACAGTAACAGTTTATCTCTGCACCTGTTTAATACATTTGAGATACAATTACATTGACGTACAGCAAGTCCATGCAGACTTCCAAGTCCATCAGCCCTAAAAGTGCTGTGTAACACATGTAGTGCTGTTTGCATATAGATACAGACTCACTCATGCATCATGGGACGCACTACGGTCTCTCCGTTGACATGGGCTTTGTAGAAGAGAGTGTAGAGGTAGGGCAGGAGGGCATAACGGATGTTCAGGTAATGCTTGGAGGTCTTTACCAAGAGAGAGTCAGCTCCATATGATGCAGGATCCTGAGGCTGTTAGGAAAACACACGGAAGTAGTCAGGGATGAAGAAATAGAGATGGAGAGAAGCTGAAGAGGGACAAGAGAAAGACAGCAGTGGAGAGGCTGAGCGGGAATGAATTTTACTGTGTGGATTCTGATAATGCGTTCATCACGGCAAAGACTCATCGGTCGTGCCGACAGCCGCGGAATGATTACTCTCCGACTAAAAGGTCAAATCTTATTCATCTAATTTCACCAAGAATATCATTTTCCATTCATCCTCATTTGCCCCTTCAAACTCTCGCTCTAGAGGTCTGATTGCTTCTCTCACGCCAATCTCACAATAATGATTAGGGAAATAAATCTTCTACAAATAGCATTTAAAGAGAGAGGACACGTTTGTAATTCTGAGCATTGCCCTGGGTGCAGAAACACACAGCCCAGATGTTACATTAGGAAGATGTTTTTTGAATGTTTATGGGTTTATGGGTTTATTTAAGGCGCAGGACGTACTTTGAAATATTGCGCGTTGTGATTGCGGCTGAAAGGGTAGAAAGCGCCAACTTGCATCCAACGTCTGCACAGTTCCTCAGAAGAGTTGTCGAAGAAGCCACAGATATCGGCACCGATCTGCAAAAACACATGCCATTATTAAATCAAAGACTTAAATATTAATGTTTCTCACAGAAACAGAGTAAAATAAATGAAGATCAGGTGTGGATATCTGCTAAAATCTCTTCCTTAAAGAAAAATGTGTCATGTCATCTCCCACGTGTCATTTTTAGCATTTTAAAAGAGATCTCATTAATGTCTCAAACTATGGATCGCCAATTGAAAATCTCAATATAAACTCATAAACTCAATATATAATCAAATTCTTCTAAATGATCTTATTCTATTCTATTCTGTTATTCCGAATTAAATTATCAGAGCTACAAAATACACATTATTACCCTTACAGTATGTCAACAAATGTCTCATTTGTGTCTGTTTGTTGAGATATTTGTTTAGAAATTTGAAGAGAAATATCTGACAAAAAGTACAATACTTCTTTCGGCAATTTGATAAAACTATGCAATGCAATGTCACATGATTCTGAATACAGCAACAGACGAGGATGTTTACGTCGTACGTCCCCTGATAAATTCATTGGATGTGACTGTTGAGTTGGTCAGTCAATGTTAATTAAATTCAGACTGGAACACTGAGTCCAAAGTGCCCATTCAATTTCTCATTTCATTTCAAGGAAACGTAATCAAATCCAAAGTTTGTCCCTTTGTTGTCCCGAAAACCTTTCTGTATGTCTCTCAGTGGGGATGTTGGGTTTCGAAGAAAGACTAGTGGCTACAATCAATTACGCAGGTTTCAGAAGATGTCTGTTTGGATATACTTTATGTTCAAAATGGAGGCAAGCCGCTTACGTAAGGGATTCCAAAGAGGTTAAACTCCAGCATGCCCGGTATAGCCCATTTAATGTCATTCCAGTTGGCGGCATTGTCGCCCAGCCAGTGCCCCGAGTATTTGCCCACCCCAGGGAAGGAGGAACGAGTGAAAACCATGGAACGGTTGTTCCCAAACACTTGTCTTGATGCCCTGAAAGCAAAATGGAACAGCAACAAAAAGGCAAAAAACATCAATGAGGCAATTGGAAAAATACTGTTCCAACATGGAGGGGGCCCAGAAAACCATAGAGGCGTAGAAAACACAGTCAGGAGTTATGTGGGAGTTACATTGATAGAGATTAAGAGAAGAAGAGAGGGGGCCACAGTGACGAAAAAGAGCGAAACAAATTAATGAGGTAGAAAAACCAAAATGAGTGAAACAGACTTCCTGCTGAAAATAAACGAAGCCAAAAATAAGATGGCACGATACAGCTCAATTCCTCTTGACCCCCTTTAAGGAAGATATCTCACCATTATAAAAACACTGGCCGTACGCTCGTGAACACTGAGTCACGTGTCACTTCCTGACTCAACACCACTGCGAGTGTGACTCATGTTGTCCTCTCGTACATTTATCAAACTCACTGACAGATCCACATGTTCAAAACAATCGAAACTTGTCATCAATTAACTTGTTCATTTAACAGGACACAGTAAACGGGATTTTGTTCTTTTGAAGTAAAAGTTTGATGTACTATTCAAGCTATAAGCCACAAGAGGCTGCGCTAACCGTGACGCGAGTACAATCCATGACAAAACTGTGTTTTACTGCTCTAAAATCACTGTAACACAGACTTGAATGGCTTATCGCTTTTTATAAAAAATATATAAATATATAATGTTTTAGATATAAAAATGTCAGTTTGACTTGTGCGGTTATGTCATATCCATTAACGTGAAGACCCAGCAACTAACCGCACAAATAACTTGCAATTGTATGTCATAGAAAGACAAGTTATGGATTGCAGGTTTGCAATCTGCGGCGCTATACGTTTAAACACTTACACTTCTGTTGCCAGGACCATGGAGTATCCATAGAGACTGTGGACATCATAGTGGTTCCCCCATTTATGTTTAGCATCCATACACAAGGTCTTACTGTACATGAGGTCATCAAGGATCTCTTTACAGTGGGAGAGAAAGCGTATTAACAGTTAGCGAAAGAGTAAACATGAGCTAATATGCATCAGATTGTAGTTCAGACTCACGTGGCGTGAATGGAGGGTAGTTCAGTTTATTATCAGCACAGCCTTTGTTGGACCCCTTCACAAAACTGGAAACCTCGTTCATGTCCTGAGAAATAACACAGCTTGGTCATCTCTCTCCAAATCAAGCTAATTGGCTTGTGATTACAACAACAGCTTGTAATGGAGGTTCATGTTATATTGAGAGATGTTGTTGGAAATGTGATGTTATTTCTGAGTAAACCGGGACATTCAATAAGATAAAACTGCAGCGCAGGACTTGAGTTTGTTTAATTGGAATTGATTGGAAGGTGAAGAGTGTGAAGTCACTGGAGCTTGACTGTGAGTTTGCACTGGATTACATTGGAGTTTTCTCCCCCTGAATCTCAGCTAACACACATTTCTGAGAAGGTTTATGACCAGGATTTGAAGGCTGAAGGTCAGCTTTACTCTTGAGAACATCTCAATGTATCTCAACTTAACTTCCTAACCTAGTGTTATTTACTTTATTAAATTAACTTTTAATGAATCAATTACTTTATTAAACCAACTTTAAATTAATCCATTTCTGCATTAGCTACTGACATATTGACAGCAGTAGCCTAACTGGAACTGGAAAGTTATTTTAAAGGTAGAGCAACTTGCCAGATTTTTTGTTTTGTTTTGTTAATAACATGCACTGGTGATTCTGGATCAGTAAGTCTAGGAATGTGAATTAAGGAAGTAAATAGCATCGTTTTGATTCCCTTGACATTAGGCTTTCAGTCTGTACGTCAGATGGAATCTGAAATCTTACACTAGACATGAGTTTCTGTGTCTTGATTTATAGGTATCGATACAGTGACATATAAGATATTGACTCGGAAAGCCTCCATAGGATGTGGAAAATAAGACTGATGACCTTTCATGACCTTTCTTTCATGTCATTTAAATGGTTAGGTTCAATATTTGATCACAGGTAATGATGTCACTGGTTACTTACAATCCAAAGAGCATCATGCTTGACTTCTTTATGGAACCGCACAATTTCATCAACCCACCAATCAATGCAGGCCTGGTTAGTGTAGTCAGGAAACACGGTCTCACCCGGCCAGACCTGAGAGGTGATGAAACGAGATGAGATATGAGAAGTGAACAGACGAGAGGAGGGAAGGGAACAAGAGAGGCGATTGGTCAAAATTTCAAACCTGCAGAGGTAGAATCGAGTGTTTATCAGCATTTCTCAGTCATGCGGGACTGTGATTTTAGTTAACACCGGGGAAATTTAATTTCCTTCATGTGATGTCACTACAAAAGGTGCCGAGAGTCGTTTTTCATTTACCCACTTGTAAATGTTCACACCTCTAATTGTAGTTAGAAGCTCATAATTCTCTCTCACCTTTCACCCGGCGTGGTGAAAAAGGTTCGGCAGTGACCTATACAAAACCTTGTCTGATATGTCCCGGTTTACTATTGATAATTATTTATTAATATAGAATAAATCGCATCTTATAAAAATCTAAACATATACCAACGGCATAAAAAACGCATCAGCGTTATTTTATTATGTTTTAAAGTCTTTGCTTATTAAGTACTGCTTTCAAGTTTTTTTTAATTATTTACAGTAATGAGAATCTAAGATTCCTAAATCCTCAAAAGAACCACTATTGAGAACAATAAAAACTACAAAGCACTCAACACAGAAACGGTATTGAGCATTTAGGTAATAAGAATGATGTTATAAAAAATAAAAATGTCACAATATTTCTTAATGGCCCTGAAAAAAGCTTCATATTGTTTTCTTACGGTACTTCTTTTGATTTGGGGGTGAATTGTGATCCAGATGTGTTTCGTTTTTTGGACATGCACACAAAACAAGCGCGTCAACATGTTTCTCTTTTATTTGTGTCACTGTCATTTCCATTCTCTTCTGTTCTCTTCTACTTTGATGCTGCAGTTGCAAGTATTAAGCGTGATATTAAACTCTAATGCAAAATCAATGCAAACATTGACCTGAAATAAAACCATAAAACGCAATTAGCATCTGCCTACGTCCTATTGGCTATATAATCACTAGTGATGTTATTGCCATGTGATATGTGTTTAATTGCCCTGCGGTGTGATAGATAATCTCATAAACTCAAGGTTACATGTGGTAACACACTGTGATCGTTCACGTGGCTGATTCTCATATGTTTAAAAAGCACGTGACAAACCTCTTTCCACTTATTCAATGTGCCTTAGGAACTTATCTGACCGGTCGGTTGTTTTTGTACTTTCCTCACAGCCCGAGTCGCTCATTCACACTCAATTCAACTGACACGGCAGGCCGGTTCGCAACTAGAGTTGCCAAAAAAGTGATGCTGATTTTGGGGTATTAAGGAAAAGTGACATGCAGGTGACATGCATACTTGGAATCTGTCATCTGCATTAACACCTCCAGTTAGTGCAGAGTAGTGAACAGTGCAGAGTAGTGAACACTCAGCATTGGAATGAACACTTACCTCACCCACGAGGGGTGTTTCTCCATCTGCTTCAGTAACCCAAACTTTAGCTTCATGTCCCCTGATGAGTGTTTCGTAAGGTCCATTTACCCTTGGATTTGTGGACACAGCAGGGTCCTGTAATAAAGAACGTGTTTTATAACATTATTAAATAACGTTTTTGATTTATACGATATCCCAATGTTCTAAGAATGTTCCCTGTTAGCTGGGAACCCAGCAAACTGGCTCACCAGTATGATGATGTACTTTTGTCCTTTCTCATGCATGTAGTCAGCAAATTGGGGTAGGTCCTTAAAATTCACCATATCATAAGTAAAAATCTTTTTGTCTTCCATGTAGTCAATATCAGTGTATTGGACATCCTAAAAACACAAAACAAATGTACATAAGAGTAGGACCTATAAAAGTTAGGGTTCCTGGTTTGTTTACTTAGGTTGTCTGGGTTCGACTCCTGGTCTTTATTCTAATCTCATTACTTTAATTTTGTTACGGCTGTAACATGACAGTAAATGAGGAAATCTTGAAATTTGCATCTTTGGCTTTGATACTGGTAATGTCTGTTTTGCATGCTAAGATTGTAGTAGTGCTGTTGTCTGTTTTGATTTTTCTGGAAGGCTTGACTTCCATCAACCATCACCAGATGGTGAGGTTCTCCTGCCAGTAATTTGCTAATGCTAATCAGATGGAGATGCAATATCCTGACATGCTAATGCCCTTTTTTGTTTGAATTACATCAAACTTTGAGCTTCAATTCATCTTGCGGCAATTAGAGCCCCGCCATAAGGTGCTAAACGTTTCTAACTGCACATATAGGTGAAATTCATATATTTGAAGTGATTTTTAGGTAAGCCACAGACTTTGTTCTGTGCTTTTGATGTGTTGGGTGACATCATGTTTTGTAGAACAAAGCAAGGAACCGCCTTCTGTTCCAGGCACTTACATATGGAAGGCCGACCTGTCGGTTCCTCTCCACGGTTCTCTTCACCTCCTCCAGGCTGCCATAATCCCAGCGAGAGAGCTGGAAGCCCAGGGACCAGTATGGAGGAATAAAAGGTCTGCCAATCAACTGGAGACACACATTAATGTTAGATACACCGAACATCACAGGAGTCCCTCAGGCTAACTTGAAAGGTTCATACAAATGATTTTACTTCAGCCACAGAAAGTAGTTATTCTTTGTTCTCATCAATTAAGAATTAGTTTTGGAACTGAATAAAAAGATGGCTGCTTCAAAATGGCTTTCATTTTTCTGTAAGTAAAGGGAAAAATGATGGCTGCTTCGACATGACATTTATTTTTCTGTAAGTGTGTTTTTGGTGATAATGATCAGATAATTGTGGGTTATCCTACTTTTTATAAAGCCAATTAATATATTTGAATGGAATATGGATTAGAGTTTAAATATTTTATATGACCACAGTGTGATATGCAAAACCCAAAACTTGCATTGGTGTGTAGAAGATCAGTTGCCTGGGACAACAGTCAATTATAGTGTAGCTTTATACAATGTTTGACCACAAAATGCTCAGATTGAAAGTTATAGGGCAAGAATACCTACAAATACATATAAATGTGAATGCAAGTAAAATTACATACCTTTAAATTCAAACTCCTTGAAAGATTACTGTTTTTTAAAATATAATATTTATATTTTAAATATTTAATATAAATATATATTTGTTAGTTCTTTGCTTTTAATCAGTCAGGAACTTATTCCAATTATAATAACTGAATAAAGGCATATTTGCACTAAAAATAGTTTAAAACTCTAAAAAATGTATCATAGCAACAAGTCTGACAGGAAAATATTTACTATTTGAAACTCCCAGCATTTAAAAAGTCACACAACATGATCTGCTTACTGACTTCACTGCTGACAACTTTGGATCAAATTCTGGAATCGCTCAAATATTTGACCTATGTTTCCACATATCTGCATAAATATGAGACACTATTTCTGAATTATGTGTAGAGTGGGTCTAGTTCACACAACAAAGTAAACACTCAGGGATATTCTGAATGTTTAGTTTACCAGGTTAACTATGGACAAGTTTCACCAATGTTTAAGGAAGTGGACAAGTCTGTGTATTGTTTATTATTTTAAACATGACACGTATTTTTCTTTTACAAATTGTCCAGTATTTTGCTTGAAAATGTACTGCAACATCATTCATTTTGAATTGCAAGTGTCTATATACTGTTTGGGCTCACATTTAACTCCTTTGGAAAAATCACCACAAGGCATGAATGCATGAACGTGATGTCTTTTATAATTAGTGGCTCCTAAAACATGTAAACCGTGTAGGGCCTCTGGGGGCTTTAATACATGTCGGAGCACATGCGTTCACCCCATCAGGACATGTCTGCAACATAAAATGGCTGTAACGTTTCTATTTATATTGGGCAGCAAGACTCACCCTTGTGAACTCATCCACCACTGCCTCTGGTGTGTCTCCAACGAGGATGTAGAAGTCCAAAACCCCTCCAATGGTCCGGAAGGTCACAGCTGGTGCGGGCTGGAGCGTTACCTCTGTAGCAGACATGAACAGGCAGATGTAAACAACATAAATTGCTCTAATTCTCTAACCTTTAACGAAAGCAGCCACACGAACACAAAGTGAACACACAATGAACACACAATGAACACACAGTGAACACACACTGTACGCCTGTACACAGACATCATAAATCATATTATAAAAGATTATGACTTCAGCCTACGGCAAGTTTCATATTTGTGACCAGCAATGCGCAAAAATGGCATCAAAATGGCATAACAAGCTACTCAAGAGTGACTGGTGGTTTTTACCCATTGCATTGCTGTTCATGAGGAAAACGCCAAGAGATTTTCCGCTCTCATCTTCCAAACATGTGAAGTAGGGATAGTGGCCATACAGGTTGTGTGTGCCCTTAAAAATAAAAGAGGCTTTAGGGTTTATAGTTATTCATTATAATTAATCATAAGGTTTATAGTTAATAAGATTAAGATTTTTTAATGGATTATTTTAACCTTTTAACATTTTATGAGACAACGTGAGCCATTTATCAGAAAATGAGGTCCATGACCTTGAAACACAAACGTGACTTTTGGCACCTTCACACAGGATGTGACCTCACAGGTGTTTAGAGGAGGGGAGTTTTTACTAGTGGTCTCAGATGATTGGTCATCACTGTAAGTGTATACAGCAGTAACTTACCCCATTGGGAAAAGCATCTCTTGTGAAGATCGGCCAGGTTTTCCAATTAGTATCATGGCGGAAGTTCTGATGGATGTGCTCTCCAAGCCCATAAATATTGTGAGATGGGAGTTTAGCAGAGAGCTGAAGATACTGGTCAGCAAAAACCAGCGGACCAATGGTTGTATCAAACCTGGGAGAGAGAGAGAGAGAGAGAGAGAGTCTTTTACAAAGCATGTTTCACTCCAGCTAGCCCATGTTCACAATCAAGCACCGCCCTCTTGGAAGCGTACATGCTTTGCTATTTATTTGTTTATATATGTAATATATACTGTAAATATTTCCTTAATTGTTATTAAAACCTATCGTCATGGAAATGACAGTGTGACGTTTATTTTAACCATACTTAGTGTAGTGCATATGATTTGGAATTACTTGACGGCCAAATAGCATGTTAAGACAAACTGTACCCTATTTCCCTTAGATAGCACACGTACACACTAGCTTCTCTGCTGCCATCAGGATCATTGAGTTTAATCTAATCTAGAAGAAACAACCTACGCCTGTTCTCAACATCTCAATTCCCTCCACCACATTACCTTTATATCTAAAGCTGTATACTTGCAAAGCCTTATAAAAGCACCGCAGATAAGATTAATGAACATATTATATACCAATACTCATTCCAAAGACTAACAACATAATATTAATCGCTCGTTCCTTTGATTAGTAAAGTCATTATTTGGTTTTCAAGCCATAAATGCCAAGAGTTCAGCCAACAGATAAAAGATAAATCATGCTGAATCATAAATTCCCAAGCGCTACACATACCGACAATGACGATGGTCTTAAAATGAAAGGAGAAAGTATATTATAAAATTATCATCTCACATGAATCACAAACTGCTTTTGTTATCTATGGAATAACGGAGCCAAAAAGCAAAACAAATCCCAAAAAAGTGCCCAATATTGGCAGCACTGCTGCGTACATATTTTACTAATGATTACAAAACAGGGTCCGAGGTTACAGTAACTAGCGTTTAGGGCAAAAATGCAACCAAAAGCAAAAATATTAATTGCCTAGATATTTGAAAGTGACATTACCATTACAAGGGTTTTGTTAGGTAATGATGCATTTAGTTTCGGTAGAGTCAAAAAATGATCTTCGTAAAGACTCACAGGATTTTTTTGGGAGACGTTCGCCAAACTCTTAGTCCAAAAGGATTCTGGATCAACTCCAGTTCATATTTTAGGGGTTTGGTGGGAGGGCTGGAAGGGGGCTTCACATGCTCATGAGGAACTTCAAACCTGGCTTGCTTTGCATCGGTGATCTGCAGGACAAACAGAAAGTTACTCAGCATTTCAAACGTGTTTTGCACTGATGTGAGTGTGAACATGATGGTGTGGCTAATTGCGATGGTTTGCTTGAGCGTAAACACACCTTAAATCGAAGGCGATTTTCTGTTTGCATTTCAGCGTGGAAGGTCAGCTCTTGAATATCAGCTCCAAACAAGGAAGGTGCATTCATTCTCTGCAGTCTGGCCTCAATATCTACAGAAGAACAAGCATATTCCATAAGGGTCTGTTCTTCTTGTATACTGTATATTGTAAACTAGATTTGCACTTTCTCTGAAGCAAATATGAGGCATGTTTGCTTATGTACAAGTCGCCTCCAAGATGCTGTGGGTGCCCATTGCTATGCAGTTGCTATGGTGTTGTGTTATGCTGTGTATTACTATGTGCATTCTGTTCTGTTGCTAGAATGTTGGGATGGTTTGGGTGATTGTTTCCTAGTCCAACTTTATTCTGATTCCTAGATATGGCTTGGGTCTCTTATGTGCCTTTGGATGGAATATAATTGATATTTGTTGCCACACAACCAGGACTGGTGGAACTCATCTCTAAAACGTTCACACAATTTTACCATAGAACAACACCATAAACTTATTCCAGGGAAATATAACTTTGATCAAGGGCACTATGATGTTTGCTCTTGGTGACCACTGCCAAAGTAACTGTTCAATCATGCTCATAACAAAAAGGTAATACAAGGTGTTATCTTGTAATTCCTTTCTCTTTGATGTATTACAGTATCATAATGTTTTATTACAGTAAGCTAACAGTACAAGCAGAACTCACGTGTGCTATCAGGCTTGTGTTGGCTGACCACAGTGTAGCCGTGATTTTTGGAGAAGAAACACCAGGGAATGTTGGTCTCATCCAGGGGACTCCAACAACACCCCCTTTCCAAACATTTTTGCTGTAAAGATACACAGGAAGTCTCAGCAAAGCATTCTTGTACACTGCTACTTTACAATGACAGTCAGTTGTGGAGTTTACCTGGGAAGCACCTGCATCTGGGAAACAATCCACTCTCTCTGCCTGTGGAATGTTTGGGCATTCCGGAACGATGTCTGGATTTGACCCTGACTCTGCACATCACACATTATGTTTTAATAGGCAATCCACTTTAGCATAAAAAAGGAATTAAAAGAAAAATACCATAAACCACTTCTATAAAACAAATCATTCTGGTTGTATAATTTAACTGTATGTGTTATGTTTATTTTGCAAAACTGTCATTTAACATTTTGCACTTGTCACAATTTTCATTTCAACACCCTTTTAGGGCAGTTAAATCATTATAAAACACAGCTTCTCATTGCTTATTGTTGATTGAGGTAACCTGAATAAGTATGCAATGTTAATATCGTTGCAAATGTATGTATTGCATAAACACACAAATATTAGTGTAGAATCATTGACCAGCTTAACCTTGTGTGTCAGGCTGTTCCGGCGCACTCATGTTACAATACATTGTATCATTTTCTAATGATGTTACATCGATACTTTAGACCTATAAATCGATATAAAGCTCAATTATTAAAATATCTGATTGTCTGCCATGCATCAATACTATGTTTTCCTGTAATCCCCTTGTTTGTTTTTGTACCCTGATCTCCATCGATACCCTGTACTCCTAAAACAAGGTCATCTGAAACCACAGAGACCAGTCGTCCGGGAATCAATTTGCTGCTTTTAAATATAAACCATTTGACCAATGTCAAGGCAGTAAATTGAAATTGAGACAGACAGCTGTCATAATAAGCATGTCTGAGCATGCTTGAGTTGTCTGTCCCCACGCGAGCCGTTCACCGATGCGGCTACACGCTTCCACTGCTTCAGGATTTCTCACTGCCGGGTGTCCTTGATAACTATCAGGGCGGACGTATTCTTTATGCTTTAGTGGAACATCAAAGACTCACATTTCTTGCTGTCCTTGACGAGGCCGTCTCTGTGTTTTTATCTTTAATAAACTACTGCCTCGGAGCTGTAGTCCCACAGGACAATATTTCTGCCCTCAGAACACAACAAACTCTTTTTTGAAGTAACAATTTGTGTCTGATATCTGCTTGGACATTATGCACGTTATTCTTACTCTAACTACATATCACCATATAATGAATAAAAGTACATATTCTAAGAATAGGAATTATTAGAAATTGGTAAGAGTATCAGATTCTTACAAATGCACATAGGCAGAAAATTACTTCACTATGCTTTGAACAGAAATTGCCTTTTTTTCTAAAGGTGTAGAGCTAGTTTTAGAGTTTAGTTGCAGAACTTGGGAAACCAGACTAAAACTAGACTCAATATCTGCCCTCCACTGTCTGGAGGTCTAACATCTTAATGTACTTGTCTCCCTGCGGAGTTTAAATGCATGCATGTTTCTGTATGTGTGACTGTCGCTGTTGAGAGGTTTTATATTAAGGTTTCTTCACCCACCTTCCTTGATGACCGCTGGCTCCCCAAGGGCAAGAAGAATGACCAGCGCGACTGCGACCACCAGCACCAACACGAACAACACCATCAGGGTCACCTCCAACCCTGAGAAGCGCCGCTTTCCCATCTGATTAACACACACAAGCAAACATCCCATAATGCATCGTGCTTCATGTACCTGACATACTCAGTGCATGCCCTTGCATGAGTCTTGACCGTGGCATGAATAAATCTTCCAAATTATTGTCTTATCATTTACTGTTATTGCGTTCGTTGTCCCCTTGAGTTATTTGGCGCATTAAATGCATCTTTCTCCTTAATTAAGTTGTTTATTATGTCACTTAAATCACTGTCATTGTGGTTGGGCGTTACGTTCAGTTATTTATGTTGTTTTTTGAGAATTTCCACTTGCTCCACTATCGAGTTGAAAGGCATTTAACATCCACCAGAAACAATGTTGACTGCTGATAACTAGACTGTAATATTGTTTGTGAATTCAGTATTAAATCTGAGTCTGTGCTAATATTCAATGTTTCATCTTGTTTATGGATTTGTTTTGCATTTTCACTGAAAGAACTTCACATTGCATCAGTAACAATCTGCTCTCATTTTTTAAATTTCTACAGTGAGGGTTACACAGATCACAGTCTACAATTTATATTATATTCACTTGTTTCTCTCATTTAAACTCTTCGGCCCTTATTTTAGGAGAAAAGCATCATAAAGGTGAAACGTGTCTTTAACGTGCACCATTAGTGGCATTAGTGTTTCCAAACAAGTTTTAAACACTCCCTCCATCCGCCATTGGTCAGACAAACAGATAGCCCCACCCCAAACTCATATCACTGGTTAAGCCAATATTGTTATGTACAGGCAGCTGTAGCATTATATGGTGAACATCTAAACTATTACAGTTCAGTGTCACAGATAATCATTGTAATTATACAGCACAACTTGGTTACGCTAAAGTTTGTTTACTGATCTTGTTTTAGTAAGCAGTTGTCACATTGTAAAAACAACAACAAAATATTTTCTTAATCAGTATCTTTGTATTTTCATGAAGAAAAAAAAAGAACATTTTCATAGGATTTATTTACTTGAGAAATAAAACTGCATAAGATATTAAGACTTGCTTTCAGAGAATATACAGCGTCTTGAATTAGGTTTATTTTTCAAGCCCATTGGCAATTTGTTTTCTTGTTTCAAGCATAAATTTTACAGAATTACAGTTTACAATGGGGAAAGACAAATTCATTGTTTTAAGTCTTATTATCTTCCACAATTTAGTTTCAAAATCTGTTTTTTAGATTTTTTTTACTACAAGAAGGCAAAAATTGCTTTGCATTTTATTGGAATAAACTGCAGAGATGCTTACATAGAAATACAGTGAGCTAGCAGCCAAGAAAATACATGAACAGTCAATGTTTATACAGTGATATCTAAGAATAAACATTAACCTTTAAATTAAAAAAGAATTTGTATATGTTATTAGTAACATGATGAGTAATTCTCTTACCTTCAGTCTGTATAACTACTTCCTGTTGTTCAGTGGTTGTACGTGAGGTTATGGCACACTACAAGAGATCAGATGAAGTCTCTGTCTTATGTAGCAAAGGAGAAAAGAGGAACACTCAGGAGGTGTGCCTAAATTTTACAGCTTTAAAACTCAAAGGTCGTATCCCACTCAGAAATCATTCACAGACAATAACTTAACCAGATGTTAATATAATGTATGACTAATCGTTTCGTAACAGAAATAATCGCAACACAGAGTCACAGAGTCAGGTTTTGTAAACTGAATTAGTATTATTATCTTATGATAACAATAACATTTGCACTAATACTATTTTGCGGTAATACTGCCGGTATTCTGTATCTTCTCATAATGTGTATTCTAATTCTATGCATCTCATAACGTTCCTGTTTTCTTCGTTTTCCTTTTTACATGAAAAGCTGCTTTGCAACAGTGCAACATTGTAAAAAGAGCAAAATAAATACATTTGAATGAAACTGAATTAGAATTTAAAAGTTTGCAACCACAAGGTTGAAACACAATGAAACGTTACGGTTTATAATGAAAAATAAATATTTGAGATTTCAAGGTCACTTAGCAAATGTAAGCAAAGTTGTAAAGCAAACTTCTTTCATTGAAGCCTGAACGATGCTTTTTGAAACATCTTTAAATTACGTTTCCGGTTTTAAGCGTTAAATCAGTTTAGGCAAATTGTGAAGTCCAGGGCAGCTTAGATGCATGTCGCTTTTTCAAAAGTCATTAAAAAACATTTTTAAAATGCAAACTGTTATGCTCATAATTTGAGGGAAAAAGTATTGAATTTAAAATCACCTTCGATTGGTTTTTTTGAACCCCGTGTACTGAATGACTTTATCATTGCATAATTCCCTGTGCTGTCTTTAGCTGTCAGACTAACGTCTCTCTCTGCCCGCAGTTTCACAACCTCTCAGTTCCACATCTGTGTTGAATTAAGACAATTTTGCAAGATTTTTTCTGCTTCGAAAATATTGCTTGAACTCTTCAAAGAAGCAATTAGTAAAGACGGGATTCATGAGATGCTCAAATTTAGGCTTGGAATGTGTGATTCCCTTTCAGTGCTGAATTGAAGCAGAGCTCAGAGACGTGCAATTATTCACAGACGAAGACG
>JAZGTJ010003049.1:0-16720 GCA_036877575.1 Botia almorhae
CGCCAACGTCATGGGTTCGATCCCAGGGATTGCACATAACTAATGTATAATGATCAATGTGAAGTATAATGCAATGTAAGTCGCTTTGGATAAAAGCGTCTGCTAAATGTAAATGTAAATGTTAACAGTTGCTAAACACTATTCACAATTAAACTAAATGGTTACTGCCAACTATTAGCAGCCTGCATGTTTGTGTCCTGACAGAGCAGGATCTCCATGATGGCCCTTATCTCAGCAGATGTTTATGTTTGTGTTGTGTTGTCATCTACTGCTGCTGACGAGTGCTGGCTTTCAGGTAAACACTGCCTCAGTCAGTCACAGGACCAGAGGAGAGTGACGTATCACAGCTAAACATGAACCTTTTCTGCAAAACAAACACTTGAACAACTGGACGATGAAAAGAATGTTTAATGCACTATGAACCACCATCAGATTCTGGAATGTTAAATATGACTCATGTAGTGTTTGAATGTCGGTCCCTGAACATGCTGTTGCTCTGACTCATACATATTTATTTAAAATATTAGCGGATAAGTTTTAATTCAATTGTAGTAGATAAGTTTTAATTCAATTGTTCTAAAGTAATGCAGTAATTGATGATGTCACTGCACCTAAAGATGATTTGTTCTTACTCTGGTAAAATAACTTAATATGATGTATCTGAATATCTGAATTTTATAAGTCAGTCAAATTATTACTAAGGGTTTTCACCTGTAATAATTAAAATTAAGGATGCTTTCCACACTGAATGTGACACAACAAATAGCTCATTCTTCATGGGTTCTATTGTCTGTTGCTGCGTCATGTTGTGCAAAGAATCTTTTAGAACCTTTTAGGAATCTTTATTTTTAAGAGTGTAGTACATGTATTCCTTTCTCTCTCTCTCTGCCTTTCTTACTCTCTTGAAGGTTGTTGATTCCCTTGATGCTCATTGATTAAGATGCTCATTGATAATGAGGGTGGTATTATCTGGCTTCTTTCCTTCTTGGGCTTTGTGCCAGCTTCATATGACAGGCAAATCAGGTCATTAGCTGAATTAATATGTTTATTATAGATCTCAAAATGTCTGTTGAGGCTCCAGGATGCGTCTCAGAAGACTCTTTGTCTGACAGGCGCTGTGTCCTGGACTTTCCTTTTCTCTCTGGCCAGTGTGAAGTATGATTGACCATTTTTGTTACTATCAAATGCATCCAGGTCACCAAAGTCTCTCCTAACAAGCGTTTCCAGGTTGTTGGATCTCTGGAATCTGTTCGGCATTTGTTATTGCTAAAGTTGTTTGTTCAAAGTGTTGATTAATATTTATTTAACAAATATTTAAGGCGGCCAAACTGAAATCAACATAAACTCTCTGTGAACACAGTGGAGTTGAGAAAGTTAGTGGTTTGTTTATTGCTGTGGCTGCGTATCTGCCATCAAACAGCGATGGTCTCTGGTTTTATGCTTTAAAACATACGCACATAGATCTAGATCTTTATAGACCTGATTGGTTTGTTTTTTTGTCTAGTAGATGACTCATCCAGCAGCAATATTAGTACAAAACAACCAGGCAATGTTTGGGTTACAAGCATCACATTTGTTTCTCTTTTTCTATTAAATCAGTCACTAATTTCTGAAACTTACTTCAGAATGTTTAGAAATATGCCAAAGTACCATTTTTGAATGGTCATTTAGCACATACTCAAAGTGATACACTTGCTGCATAGGCAATCCCCTTGAAGCAACCTAAGGATGATTAGCTCAAGGGAATAATAGTGACGCCTTATGGCTTGCTCCTAGCCACTGGGAGCCACTTTAATGTTGTGGGGAATACTTTTATCTACTGCTATAATGCTTGGGGGTTATAGTGTAGGTGATTTTCAGGGCACTGCTATGCATTTAAGAGGGTTTTCTAAAGTTTTTTTGCCCATCACTGTTGCATTTCTGGTATGTTTTAGATCAAGATTAAAAATGACTGTTTCAAATAATTGGATATGAATCTGTGGGGTTTAATTGCCTGTTTTATTGTCCACTGGTTAAGACAGATTGCTTAAAATACTGTAATAGCAAATGCCCCTTTGACAAGCAACACAGTTTATTTATTAGGTATCATTTATGTTAAAATGGGTTTTACCCTATAGGTAGTTTGGGTTAGGGGTGTGTTTAAATCCAGTAATAGAGCGATATTAATAATAGTTAATAAAAATGCTTACTTCACAACACTGACTTATCAGTAATACATAGGGCTTTATGTAGAAGTTTAAAACAATTGATGATCATTTCTTTCTTTACAAGGTTGGCTTGAAAGGTTATTTTTATCAACAGTGTGTATGGGATTAAATAATGAAATTAGCATTCCTTTTAATTAGCATTCCTGCAGTAAAACTGTGTGTATATTAGTCTGAATTTTAATATATTAGTCTGAATTCTGTGTGCTCGGTGTCACATCCTGGGAAAGAAGGACACATGAATGGATGGAGCAATGGATAAATAGAAGGATGACAGGCTGCATGAATAAATGTGTATGTTAATAAAGCAGAAAACAGCTGCTTGTGACACATTGGCACTGCAGGCACCCTTGGCATTATGGGATAGAACCAAAGCCCCCTGTTAACATGTGAGTCAGCAATGGGTCACGACACAGGAGTCTAATAACCATCTCTCGCTCCTCTGAACTGCTGCTCCCTAGTAAAGACAGCGTGAGTGTGCAAGCTGTGGGCGATCTGCATGTGAAAAAGTCTGGACTGAATTTAAATAAGTTGTGACTGGTCATAAATATCACAATAATGTCAGTTCTGTCACTTTAATATTTCATCTGTAACAGTTTCTATATGAGAGACTGTGATTTCTGGAAATGCACACAGTCTTTATTTTTCTCTGCCATGTCCAGATTTTTCTCTGCCATGTCCATCCACGTTTCAAAAAGGAAAGTGGCCTGAGACCTGATTCCACAGTGACCTGGGGTAGGATTGGGTCAGATTTAACAATGTTTAATTCCATGTCATTATTACCTCTTAGTAACTGCCAAAATGTTTGGAATTATGCAAACAATGTAGAAGCATAAAGTGAATCTGAATGGTTTGCAGTTTGTTTATAACAAAGTAAAAATTAAAAACACAACGACATATAGGAAACTTCACCCAGATCAGCATCTAAGATTGTTTCAATTTGGTTCACTTTAAAAGATCTATATTTTTCTATATCTAAAATGTTACGAACCGTCAAAAGCAGCCCTAAACAGTCAATGTAGTCAAGTATAGTTGCATGTGTGGGTATATGGATTACCAGAGGAAATAAAGGAGAAAATACAATAGCATAGAGTTAAGAAAGAGTTAAGAGTTTTTCCTCTCTAAAAAATGTGGGTGGAAGTGTGAGTATGGTTGTGTATGTAGGACAGGCCTGATGCATTTGCTCTGAGTGAATATCAGATCAGCTCTCTGCAGACTGCTGTCTCTTTTAAACCCTGAGTCTTACAGTGCGCTGCCTCGCTCAGGATATTAACCAGTACCATGAATGGCTCAGAGAAAGCACACAAAATGTTGGCCCACAGCTCTGCTTGTGTCCTGTGTTGGTCTTCCAACTGATAGTCTGTGGTGGAGTTCTACTGGTGAGTCTGACCTTGAGAAACAATTGCTGGGTCTTTTGGCTTGGATATTTTTTCCTCCCTTCATACCTCATTTCTCTCTCTTCCCCTCTCTTTCTCTTCTCTCTCGTTCTCTCCCTCACTCTTTCTTTTCCTCTCCTCCAGTGTTCCGTTCCAGTTCCTTTTGCTTACAGCCTAGTTTAGGTGGTGCTGAATTTTCAGTGTAGGGTACATGTTTAATTCATCAGATTTAGATTTGCTCTTTGATGAGAGCACGGCAGCATTATGGGTCTGGCAAGCACTCATGGCGCACTTGGAGATAGTAGCACATCCATCACATGGCCTTGACCTGATCCAGCTGACCCAGGTGTCCTCATGTGCACTTTATTTTAGTTGTTTCATCCTGACCAGCACAAAATGTGTATTGGTTTGTGTGAACTGCAGTGTGCTATGGGGGATCGAGTATGAATTCAGTTATGATTATTAAAATTGTGAGTACATGCGTTTACTGTTGGCATAAGCAGGTATTTCGCTTTTTAATAGCTGATTAATTGTGCGGTATTTGGATATAGTATCAGCATGTGCTGATAAGCATGTCCACTGGGACATATAACAGAACTGTCACCTGTTTAAGTCCAAAATGTACTGATGGCTTTTAAATGGCAAATAGGCTGTGAATTTTGAGTAAATATACAGTGCTGCTTAAGAGTTAGGGTGTGAAACCCTTGACCTGTTCAGAGATTTCTGTTGTTTTACCATTATTTTCTTATTTTATCATTACCTGCTTTTTATAAGTTAAATGTCAGATGTATGTTGATCAATTGCATATGTTTGTTTGGAGGACATTTTTTGAGTAGCCAAAAAACTACATGAAAGATTGAATTATTGTATGTGCAAAAGTAAGTGAAGCCCCAGCTGCATTGGTAAAGTCAAGTGGGTAACCGATTCAGGTGAAGCGCATTTGGGTGCTTAATTAATTAGTTAAGCAGACCAATCAAATTAGACATCCTTAGGAAAGTGGTAAGGCAACACTGATTAAAAGAGAGGAAATCAACCAAACCACTGTAGTGCCAAGGAGTCAAACAATGCCAAGAGGAAAGGAGATATCCGAGGACATCAGGAAGAAGGTGGTGACAGCCCATTAGTCTAGGGAAGGCTATGAGATCATCTCCATGAGATTCCAACTCCATCCATCCACTGTAAGACATATTATCTATAAATGGAGGGCATTCAACATGACCACAACTCTACCTAGAAGTGGACGCATGTCAAAGCTATTATCAAGAAAGACCAGAACAATAATAAATGAAGTAAAGGCCAACCGACACATCACCTCTAGAGAGTTGCAGACCTCTCACCTGGGGTAAATGTACATGCGTCTACAATCAGGTGAAAATTTAACAGACATGACATTTATGGGAGGGTTGCTAGAAAGAAGCTTCTCTTCTCTCCAAAAGGAACAAAGCTGCCCATTTCTTTGCCAGAGAGCATTTGGACAAACCAGAGGCCTTTTGGAAGTTCATTCTTTGGGCAGATGAGTCCAAAATAGATTTATTTGGTCATAATTAAAGCCGCCATGTTTGGAGAAAAGCCACCACTGAATTCCAGGAAAAGAACCTCCTCCCAACAGTGAAGCATGGTAGTGGAAATGTGAAGGTCTGGGGCTGCTTTTCTGCCTCTGGGCCAGAGTGACTCCATATTATTAAGGGACACTTGAATTCTTAGACCTATCAACAAATTTTTAAGGAGAATCTCCTGCCATCACTTAGAGATCTAAAGCTGGGCCATAAATAAGTGATGCGACAAAACAATAACCCTAAGCATTCAAGCAAATCCACCAAGGAATGGCTTAAAAGAAAGACGGTTCACACTGTTGATTGGCCTGGTCAAATTTCGGATCTCAATCCAATTGAAACGTTGTTAATGTTGTGGCTAGACCTGAAGCAGGCAGTACATACCAGATGTTCTTCCAACTTCTCTCAGCTGGCTGAGTTCTGCAAAGAGAAAGGGGTAAAAATCCCCAAAGGCAGATGTGAGAGACTGGTCAGTGGTTACAGAAGACATTTGGCTGAAGTAAAGGAGGTGCCACAAGCTACTAAATAAAATGCTTCACATACTTCTGTACAAGTCAAATTTCCAGTTTTTGTGAGATTAACCCCTTTTGTTCAATAAATAGTGACGATATATTTTTTTATATTTTATATATTATATATTTTATATTTTTTATTTGGAAGTCTGCTTCACAAATTGGATTTTGGATGTATTGCATTTGACTAGGTTCTTGTCATGTCCTAAGGGTTCACAAACTTTCAAGCAGCACTGTATATTGTAAAATAGGCATTTGGCGTTTTAACCATTTTTTTGTACATTTGCTGAAATGAAATTTTTATTGTTCAAATTTTGTCATTATACACTGTAAAATTATTTTGTAAGTAAACAAAATTTGCTTGAGACATTTTTGTCTGTTCATGACGTTTTTGCATGCTTTGTTCTATGGACATAAAGAAGCATGCAGTTTGTTGTAGATGTGTGTAATATTTTCTAAGCAATTTGACATTCTCCCTCCCTGGTGGGTAAGGAATGGATTGCACAACCTTATAACTACATGGCAACACGCTAATAGCCACTCAGAACACAACAACAGCATACCAATACCCTGGCAATTACCCAGAACCACCTAACATAGTGGCAGCGAGTGTTGCACAGGCAAGCACCACTCTTGCAAAGTTAAATGTAAAAAATGTAATAACAACCTTCATATTTAAACAAATCAGCTGCAATACTTATTGGCTCGATATGTGCAGCTCACAATACTTGTGCAGTCCTATATCAGTGTATAATGAATATTATATTTAGTCTTATTTGTTGTATGAATGGAATGCTCCATAAATGTTTTAATGAAACAAAACAAGAACACACTCTGAAAGCCAGCTCTCTGCATCCCTGAGACAAATGTTTGTTCAAGTGACTCGAGGTTTTTCTGCCCTCTACAAGCTGTCCTTCTCTTCCTGCCTGTCTTTTGGCCCACTGTCTGTCTCTGTTTCTCCCAATTTCTCCTATTGGGTTTCTTTGTTTGACTGGTTGACTAACATCAAATTTCTCATGCACTCTTTTCTCACACACACCAATTCCTTGATACACACACTTAATCTCCCTCACACGCTTACTCACATAGTCACATGCAGGAGATGAGTAGACAGGTGTTGAAATATTGGCGCCATCTAGCAGTTGTGTCCCAGCAAGTCATCATCACCATGGCAACTAAGAGAATTCAAATTTATCCTAAGCCTTAAAAACTCAAACCTTTGCAAGGAACGGTGGATGTATTGCTTTGGAAGCAAGATTTCAAATCACCAGTTACATAGATTCACTTTATACTTTTACTTGTTTGGTTGTCCCTGGCTGACTGACAGACTGCCCAGCAAAAATATCATTGACCCTTTACATGTTACTTTTCCTTCTTTTACGCCTCTAAATGATACAAGAAACTCTTAGCTACCTTTTGGCATTTTAACTTCTGTATCACTTAGCATTGTGTTACTAATATGGAGTTGCGGTGCATTTTTGTGTGAATATTGTCTCTTATATGATAAATTGCTTCTGATTTCCTTTTTGTAATTTTATTGTAATTGTTTTTTGATTAAAGCATCTGTTAAATAGTTATATGTTAATCCGGTGTTAGTCATCATAGTCAGTTTGCACCGAAAACAATTTCAGTTTATAAACTGAAACGTAATTTCAGTTTATAGATTATTTTCTACCTTCTTTCTGAGTGCTAGAATTAAACAGGCTGTTTTGGCTACTGTAATTTTAAGACCTCCTTTTAAATGGTCTGTTTCATGATTGGCTAACCACTTCTTCTTATGTGAATTTAATAGGTTTTGGGGTTTGCTGTCGGGTCACATATATTTTTTTGCACCTTTCTTGATGTATAACAGCTTCATTGTTTTTTATTGTGACAGGCTCATAAAACAATTGTTATGATCAGAGTCAAATGACCAGGGACCTTGATTTTTCATAATATGACTCCTTAAAAGTAGCTGTCACTTTTGCTTTGTGATGTAGTCTTTTGTGACTTGACAGTGTAGTCTGATGCGGCTGATTCATTTTCTCTGCATAATTTGTTCCAGGAAATGTTCAAGAAGTAATGATCTAATGATCTTTGGTTTACCACTGACTCACTGAGAAAGCAGGTCAAGATGTTTGTACGTCATGTAGTCAGAAAACACAAACGATATATTATTGAAATCTAAGCCAGGAGTTAAACATCACCTAATGAGACAAGAGTTAAGACAACAGTACAATGTCATGACCTGTCTACTATTTAACCATGTATTTCCTATAAAGTGTAATTCTCTAAATGAGCAACAGTTTACTTTTCCCAAGCAGAGGAAGTTGGCAACAAAATCTGTTCAAATTACCGTATGGCCCTTAGTTTGAAGAGTGCCCACAACATACATTTATGAAAAAATGTCTCACATATAATCACTAGTGTGATAAGCATGTATCATGTTTTGAAAAAATGTAATTCATTTTCCATGAAATGTGTAATTTAATTTGGGTAATTAATTATTGTGAAATGAGAGCAATTCATTGAAAAATTTCAGCCATGAAGAAAGTGTTTTTTTACATCCATTTAGCAATACCAAGTCATGGGTTCTGTTCCATGGCAACTCATATATGAGATAGGCTGAGCTTTTCAAAGGCTTTTAAACTGACCTTTTAAAAATCTTAACACCAAGATTTCCAAATGAAGTGTTGTGTGTGCTTGTTCAGGGGGAGTTGTGTTGAATTCTTCCCCTGACAAGTGTTGCTTCCTCTGAACATAAACACACAAATGTTTCTGATTATGCTTGAACGATGTGTGTTTTACTACTGTGTGTAATCAGACAGTTTTAAGACTGACTCACTGCAAACTCTCAGTGCAGCCAAGAATAGATTTATGATGTTTAACCAGAGAATTTTGTTGATACAAAGCATATTCATTTGTCATTAGAAAAGCTTTATAAAGGTCTAAAGGTCTCTTATGAATGTGTTTTGTTGTGTTGATCTATATGTTTTTCGGACCTTATTTAATTAGGCTTTGAGTTCTGATGTAATTGCATTAAGCTAAGAAGATTTCCTCATCTGTTTTATTATGATCCTCTCTCTCTCTTTCTCTCTCTCGCTCTCTCTCTCTCTGTGTCTCTCTCTCACTCTGTCTCTCTCTTTCTTTCCCTCTGTCATTTTTAACCTTGATTTAAAACTCGGGTCCTGTTTCTTAATTAGTACTTAACAGTTACTTCTTTGAAGGTGTTACTCATAGGCCTTAAAGTTCTGCCTGTAGCTCCTTTGTGAACAGTTTGACCTAAAACTAACACTGTGTTTACACTGGCAGCAGAAGGAACAACATCCTTCAGCCATGTTGTTGCAATCAGATCTCACGTGACAACTTAGCGTGATGGATTGTTTGGGTTCCGGCCCAATTTTGTTCTGGTGCAGTGATCAGAATCACCTCTCCAGGCAGGCACTTTCTTAGCCAAACTGCAGTCTGTAGCTTTAAATGAACTAAACAAATCAGTTATGAGCCTTTGACGCATGTGTTTTGTTTCAGTGTTCAAAGTCCTGCTTTTAAAAGTGTTTAGCACACAGCTGCGGCAGAATAACGCTGTCAGCTGCAGCGTAACCCGTGCTAGCTTGCTAACCGCTAGCAATGTGTTGTCTTACTGTACTTCTTTAGCCATCTGCTTCTCATCAATGCTAATCACCCAAGACTCCCATAATTCCCTGTGACGGCACATAACGACACACAAACATGGGCTGCCGGTGGAAATAATAACACCAGCCGTGACACTGAGCAGTCCAAGAAGCAAAGACCTGAGGCCTATTCAGTCTTCCTCTCTAAAAATCCCATTTTCCCATTTTCTTTTAATGAAACTCACCTTAACTTGACCTTTAGAAGAATGAATGAAACCAGGATAAAAGGCATGTCATGACTTTTTTTCCCTGTGTGTTTGGGCAATTACTCACAACACATGCAAAGAATTCTACAAGTGCTCAGCAACATACGAAAAAGGTAATAAATCCAGACTGTGACTTGAGCGTGCGAGTGTTGCCATGATTAGAGAGTGCTGTTTTATGCCAGACGGGGGCATTATTGTAAATTGGTTCTTTGGGTCAGAACCATTCCAGCTTGGAGTGGCTAGAAGTGCTGATATGACACACACTGGGAGACTTGGCCATTTAGTTGGGAAGTCAGCAGAAAGACATAGCAGGGCACTTTTAAAGGCCATGTTTTGTACTTTTATACATCTTCCTCCGTGCATTCTTGCTGTGATTCATTCTTGATCTATTCGATGGCTATTTCTTTCTGTGCCGCGGTAAAGCTGCTGACTGGATTCGCTGAGTTCTCCGCAGTACCGAGCACAGATGGACTCCACCTAAACAGTTTACTCACTCTGGCACACTCTGACAAAAGCAGACACACACCTGCTGTTCCAGCCACATCAGCATGGCACATTGCAGCTCTTCTCTAAGGCACTCGAACCCAAAGCCCTCTTCAACTCGAACCCCACCCCGCAAACATTTGGCTAATCTGTATATTAAATTAGCCCTTGGGTCTTAACTATAACAGTATAGACATCCTATCATATCAGCAGTTGCAGACACAGCTTTGGAAATTGGTCAGTTTTAACCCTACATAACCCTAGAACACCCTACAAGTCTGTTACACCAATGGACCTAAGTGTTTTAAAAATGGTTTGTCCATCAGTGAAAATGTTGCTGTTACTGGTCTCTAAAACTACACACAGTGTGACTGTACAAAGCATGTGAATATTTATTAAGGTAAACACTGAGGTGTTTATGATTGGTTGTCTGTTGCTGAACACTCATCTGTAACATTCTAGTGCTGTGTCTTTTCACACTGTATACCCTGGGCACCATAGTTTACAGGTTGCTCTGTAGAAAAGCTCTGCTTATAATCCAGGGTTAACCATGCCGCCAACTGGCTCAGAAAAGGCAAACTTAAAACCATCATATAAAATATTCACTGCATTAGACTGCAGGAACCTTTAATTTTATAGGATAGCATTTTTGCTATTTTTTCTGACTTAGACACAAATTATTTAAGGAACATTATGCTTGGTCTTTGGTGGAATATTGGACAGCTGAGAACAGTGTCCTCTTGCAAAGGACACAGGCAGGTATTAAAGCAGCAGGGACACATTAATTCCTTCTCTGCAAAAGGTGGAGTTTAAATTTTTAGCAACTGGCAACATCTACAAAGTTATGTGTAGTAACTGCATTAAGTAGTTCTGCAGCAATAACACAATGTTCAGTTGAAGGTTTGGGCCAAAGTTGTAGTAGTGGCCAAAGATAGCATCAAAACAAGACTGACTGCTGGTTTGCTGATGTACAGGACGGATCAGTTTGATGTGTTTCTAAATAGTTCAAGGTTTTCATTGTACTGTTAAAATGTTCCCAGTGTACAATAAAATGGGATGGATTTTTCTAATATAAATTGATTTGTGCAAACAAGGGCAGCGCCAATGCCAATTGCACTGGTACTGGCCAAGAATAATGACATCACTTTAAAAAGATAGATCACCCGATAATAAAAATTCATAATTTACTCAACTCCTGACTTACCATATGCCAAACCCATATGACTTTTCCATTGAACACCTATTGCTAGCCAGAATGTTAGTGGCTGACAGCCTCAGTCATCACTTTCATTGTATAGAAAAAAAGTGTAGACGTTCTTTAGAAATTGTCCTCATGTGTTTTAACATAAGATAAGGTAATTCAGCATTAAAAAGAAATGAAGCTGAATAAATAATAACAGAATTTTTTATTACTGGACAAATTTATACCTTTAAGAATTTGTTAACAACAACTTTTGTCCACACCACATCTGATTGTCTGGTTTCATTATTGCTTAAGTGAGTATAGTAGGATGTACTGGCAAATCTTATGTTTACCAGGTCCTATTTACGTTCTGTTAGGCCTTTAAGGAAGGAAAGAAGTATTTTGCAGAGTACTTTGGGATGTAGTCTACTATACACAACTCTTTGGTTAAGAATAAAAAAGGCTTGTAAAATGTGATTTAGCAATTTGTTGCCTAGACCCTTACACGTCTCTGATATCATGTGATTTCAAGTATTTCAGTATTGAAAGACCCTGTTAAATGGTTTGACTTTCTTGCTAATGGTGGTAGGTGATATAATAAGAAGGGGGCATTCGTATAAAAAAATGCATATCTGCTAAAAGTTTTTGTCTTTTATCAGTGCACCAGCAGAAAGAAAACTCCAAAACTTATTTTATGATGTAGATCCTAGATCTTGATGGATCTTGTGGCTTGCTACTATTTCAATGAAAAATGATTTCAAACATTTGAACTTGACTGACTTGACTAGCAGGTTTGGTCTGTATTTGTTTAAATTAATTCAATTGATTTGTTTCTTATTTGATTATAGATTGAAGGACTGTGAGTAATATGTAGGTTTTTGGCATCTGGCCAGAATTGTATGTGTGTTAGTAGGCAGGTGATTAATTGAAGAATTATTTGAGTACACATTGAGAGGAAATATTATCCCAGGGCACAATTTTCTGTGTTGTAATTAGACCTGGAACATAGGTGAACCTGCTAATGAAATTGTTGAACCTTCTCAAGGTGTCCTTTAGGTGGAGTGGAAGGTTTGCCTAGCAGGGGGTGTGGGCATTTTCTGTGCCTGATGAAAAACTGAGGTTTTCTGCTGAATCCAGGATTTCTGTTGAAATTGGTGGGGGAATTAATTATTCTTTGTAAGAGGAACAAGGAGGCAGTTTTACAAAGAATAAAAGCCCCTTTTCTTTATGTATTACTCAATAATGCTTTGTCTGTCTTTGCACTAATTGTGCTAAGGCTGTTTTGGGGTGTAACAGGGTTCTAATCACCCTATACATTGAGGTGAATGTCCTCCCAAATATTCAATTAAATACCAAATTGTTTTAAAAATTGCCATCACTTTCAGATGTAGGGTGTGAGATACTGTTTGTTGGATTGAGAAGTCCACTTTTTACAATAACAATTTGGCATTTGGAATACCGCCACTGTAACTCCACAACCCTGTGTAGTTGCGGATTTGAAAGAGATGGAGAACTATGAAACACCTGTTATTCTGAATGAGAGGCCATCCATATTTCATCCAAAATAAAAATAAAGTAATATTCAGTCATAATTTACTCACATCATGTGGTTACAGTTAAGTTTATCACACAAAGGAACTTTTGACACTTTTATATTGTCTGTACTTGACAGTCCACAGTCACTTTATATTTGACTGAGCAGCACAAACATTTTTCAAAATGTATGTTGTGTTCCACAGAAGAAAGTCACACAGAAAAGGTGCAAGGTTGATTTAAATTAACTTAATGACATAACTATTCCTGAACTATTCCTTTTAGAGGTGTTGGTAATGGGCACTTCCATGATTACAGATAGGAAATGCCCCAAGCAAGATTTAAACAGGGATGTTTTGATTTATGTGAGCGAGACAAAGTGCTGCTATTCTTTAGGGCAAGAGCCTCAAAAGCGAGAATGAACACATTCGAGACCATTTTTTCTTTCCAGAATAAAGCTAAATGTGAGCTATGAATGTTACTTTCTTAATGTAAACTGTGGTTTATAATAAACAAGTTCTGGCTGCCTATTCAGTTTCTTGCCTAAGTGCAATTTTTTTCAGTTTACTTTTGAAGTCAAATTTGCCTCAAAGTCCTAGAGAACTTTTTAATTTTTCAGTTGTTTTGCATCATGATTGCCGTCATATTTCCCACCAAATACCAAGGCCATGTTATAAATGTCTGGTTGGCTCATTCCCTATTTAAATCAGAACCAGAATCTCAACCCACCAACCAGAACTGATGAATTGCTTGTGCCAATGTGTTTGAACCATATTAGATGTCTGTGGTCTGTTGAGGGATCCAGTTGCACATCCCAACAGGACCCAAACCCTAGTTTAACACCTCTGATTAATACAGTTGGCAATGCAATCACTGGGGAACAGGAAGTGGTTGAGTTCTGGGGCTGGGCCGCGGCCAGAAGTGATGTATCGGGATTTGTATTCATTACAGATACACTGTGGGCTCTCCTGTCTCAGTGCCAGCATGAGAGAGATGGAGGATCGGCCTGTTTCAGACTCACTATAAGCACTGAGTGGGAGAGAGAGAGGGCGAGAAAGCGAGAGTGAGAGAGAGGGAGAACACACTACAGGAATATGAATAAGAGAGCTAGAGGGAGATTCATTTTCCTATTGTCAGCTTCGGCTTTCTCTCTGTTGGTATACTGCTCACCTTTCTGAGGGTGCCAAGCAGCTTTATGTGTAATCTCACGTTAAACATTTCCGCATTCTTTCAGAGATGTAGTGGTTTGTTTTTGGACACTATCCTTTATCCCCAAATCTCAGCAGCAGTGTTGCAGTGTATATGATACAAGACATGTAAGTTTTGACCTCAGAGTGGCTGAAGTCTCATGCAGATGTTGCTGAGGGTCTTTAGGGCACCCTTGTCTCTGCCTGCTGTGAACACACTGGCAGGGGTTAAATCATTCTTATAATCTGAATTTCCATAACAGAACACTTTTAGTATTGTCCTGAATTTGTTTGGCAGTTAACAGTTCAGTCATTTTTATTGTCCAGTTAACATTAATTCAAAAATTAAAAACATGAAATAAAACTTGATGCAGTTTACTGTACTATTGTGCACGGTTCATTACTATATTTTAACAAACTAAAAATGTTTTTATAATCTTTCATTCAAACTGTTATGAATTCTTCCACTGTAAAACTTTTGTTAACATAACCTGCTAACAACCAAGAATGTGCAATATACAGTAATAGCATGGCTTTGAACAATCCAGGTATGGAGTTGTTCTGGTAACAGTATTTGGCAGTATTTGGTTAATGTGTTGAAATCATGTATGTTTGGCCTTAAAGGAACAGTTAACAGTTTAATGAAAATTGCTTGCCTTTATGTTATCCCAAACCGGTGTAACTTTTCTCCCCCTTGAGACAGTCTCCCCCTACAGCTTTCCTGTAGCTCAGTGGTTAGAGCATGGCGTTAACAACGCCATAGGTCATGGGTTCGATCCCAGGGATTGCACATACTCAGAAACAATGTATAGTGTAATGCAATGTAAGTCACTTTGGATAAAAGCGTCTGCGAAAAAAGCATAAATGTAATGAGACAGCCTCAGTGAATAATGAACTCTTCATAATAATATGTTTTCAGTTGTTGTATGAAGTAATGCAAGTTAATTTCAAGTAAATTTTCAACAAGCATATTTCTGCAATACTGTGCATATCTCTTTGCTGTACTTAAAATATATTATAAGCTTGAGAAGTTGACATTATTATGTAGTTAATTCCAGTCCTCTAATTTGTTTGTATGAGTGGCATTCCAATAGTGCTAATATTTTGTATTGCTACATAGAATTCCAGTTCCATATTTCACATCATTTTATCGGATTCTGAACTGTTTTCACGTGCAGAGTAAAATTAAACAGATTAACTGGGCATGTTTTTTTCTGAAATGTCAACTTTTTGTTTACAGATTTGTTTTATATTTAAACGACATCACAGCAGCAAGAGAAATGGCTGGGATTCGCAAATAACATGCTCATGGGATATTGCCTAAATATTAATAATTGTTTGATCAATTATTTCCAGCTAAATATTCTGTTTCACTTAGAAAAACATATTACCGGTAAGGCATGTAAAGTTCATATCAGACATTTAAAGTGACAGCATACATAAAGCAATATTACACATGAGGCTCTGGGCCGTAGCTTGAATTTATTCTTCTAGAATTTCTTCTAGAATTCTAGAACTTCTAGAACCTAGTTTTATAGCTTAAAGGAATGACCTAAGATTCTTCATTTCGGAACTGGCATAGAAAGGAGAGAAAGGAGAATTATCAAGCTTTTATTATGAACCCATCTTTATTGTGTATTGTGATATCCCTTTACTGTTACTTTTGACTGTTTGTGTGTGAAAGAAATGTCAATGACGAAGTCTCTGAGTCTGATAGTCAGTTATTTCATAGATAATAGAACTTTACCCTAAGTAGTTTTTCAAAGAACTGTCTGACCCCTTTGGTAAAAGAAATGGAAGTATTTCCGAGGGTTAAATCTGGGAAAAGACAAGAGCTGTAGTGTACCTGCAAGGCTTGAATCACCCATATTTTTAAGTAAAAATGACTGTCACTTCTGCCCACTCATTTCCCCCACTGGCCCATTTTTTCCTATGTGACCTTTCACCTTTCTTTCCCAACTCGCACACACTCATACAGGTGTGCAGAAGGGTCAATCCAGTCACACACCTTCCTCTTCGTCTTTCTGGCCCCCAAAATAGCTCTACTGTTCTAATTAACGTAATTAATTTCACTTATAGCAGTTAATTATTTCAGAATGGGTGAAGAATGGAGCTCTGGAATGAAGAGGGAAAAGAAGAGAAGGTGTAAGTCTCTGGAGTCAGTCTAATCTTGGTTTAGGGCAGTGGAGAAAGATTAGAACTACTCATGCACTCCTGAAGAGATGATGTGAACCCAATTACATCTTCTGTCTTTTTTTCTGCTTCTTTCCCTATTTTAGCCCTCCAGAGTGCTGCTACTGTGTGTGTGTGTGTGTGTGTGTGTGTGAAGATGACTTAAACTGGCTAAAAAATGTCTCAGAACTAAAACAGCCCAACCCAGTTCTTGTTATGGTCCTGTGTGTGTGTGTGTGTGTGTGGCTTTAGATGTGACCACTTACCTTCGAAATAAATCATACCTGGTGTCCAAATTAGTAGCATGTTAAAAAACACAAATAACAAGAAAGTTCTTCTAATGGTTAAATTTGAAGATTAGCAACACAAATGAATAAATAAAAGAAATAACAAATAAAAAAGAAATAAAACAAAAAGAGAAGATAAAACAACTTGGTTGTGAAGAGTGTTTTTCATTAACTTTGTTACATACATTATTTCTATAAAAGTACAGGAAGACAGATCAGATTATAAGATTTATTCAGTGTCTGGATTTACTAACTGGTGTGTCTTGGAGATATCAAGGTCTTGGAGATGGTTGTGACAGTTTGTATGGGTTTAGACTGTTGCACAGTACGATATGTCATCTAGGGAGAGGAGGGGGTGGAAGGGAAGGGAAGGG
>JAZGTJ010003049.1:16738-37947 GCA_036877575.1 Botia almorhae
TGGGAGAGGAGAGGATAGGATAGGATAGGACAGGACAGGAGAGAAAAGGGAGAAGAGAGGACAGGAGAGGATAGGAGAGAACAGGTGAGGTTTTTGCAGACAGGATAGAGAGGAGAAAAGAGAGAGAGTGATATTGGCAGTGTAGGAACATTGGAAAAAAGAAAAGAGAGAGAGAGAGCAGAAGATGAGTTATGTATTATTCAGTAAATTATACATTATTAACCAGAGTTCATATTTAGCTGTTACACACACAGGCATAAATTAAAAGAAAAGAGGAGAAAAATACAGACAAAAAGTGTGAGATGAAGATGAGAGAGTGACTGTGTGTGCGTGTGTGTGTGTATGTAATGTGAAGGAAAGAAACGTGGCTATACAGATCAGTATTAATGCTCCAGGTTAAATGCAGTGATAATCTGGACCTGGGGGACTGGTGCCATGAGGCTCCTTCCTGCCGGAGATGAATCCCTCCACACTGTCTGGGCCAAATTCCAGTTCAGAATTCCAAGGCTCTCATTTATGTCGTGACTTTTCCTTCTCGTAGCATCGAATTCCATAAAAACCATCTGCACTGCAGTCAAGTTTAAACAGGCCATCCAAACTGCATTATTATGGAACTTTTTACTCTGTATGACGGCATACGTACATATGTCTAATATATATGAAGCAGTCACTCAGTCGTGAATGCATATTTGTGGTTTGAGTCGGAATCAAGTTCACTTTGTGTTCAGGACGAATTACAGATTTTTCCAGTCCCCATTCCAGCTTTTTGCTCCTGTTTACCCATTGTGAAAAGTGAAAGCAGTAGTTTGTGTAAAGTCCTGTTAATACATGAAGCATCTAATAAACAAAAATGGTATAAAGAATAGTGTCCAAAATTAACACTTGCCAGGTAAAAAAGAGAAAAAATTGGCTTTGGAGTAAATACAAATACTTTGTGGAATTGTAAATAAAACATGGTTTATGTTGCAGTATACGAACAGTAGTTTGATTTATGCTGGCATAAGCAATGACGACGAATTAAATCAAAGAGATACTGAGGACTGCTTCTAACACATTTTAGCTTAATGACAAATTAACCAACTGGAGTTTAGCTCATGGTTGCTAAAAACTTCATGACGTAGTGATACATTTCTTCCGCGTACCCACTGAAACAAAGATAAAAAACAAAATTCTGATGGCTTTGGACATTTTTGTGACAGCCAGGACCCAAGATTATATTTGGATGTGTAGGTTATTGCTCTGTATGATAGTGTTTAAATCCCAACAAGCAAGATGTGTTTGAGTCAGAGCTACAATCTCACATCCATCTCCTGGAAACCATTTCTCTCATTCTGCTATCTAACCTTATGTGTGTTTGTGTGTATGTGAATGTGTGTTTTGATGACCAATATTAAACAGACATGCTTTAAACTCCACATTGAATGATGTCCGATTCTTAAAATAACTGTGACTGTGACCTTATCTCATGATCTTGTAGTCTAAATGTTTGTGAGCAATCTGTTGTAAGACATGAGAGTAAATGGAAAGGATAAAAATATAACATGACAGAAGAAGAGAAAGGAGAATTAAATATTTGCTTATATAAACAAATTGTAATGCTAATACCTGCTCTTATTTCACCCCTTAAAACCTCAGTAAAACAATTGTAAGAAATGGGACTATTAAATTAATGAATCTTCAAGGTTATACTTGTCGCAGTTTTTAGCAAAGCCCCGAAGCAGTTTGAGTGCTTACACCATGACAAATTACCTAACCAGACATAATGCACAAAATAGTTCTTAGTAGTTTTTAATTTGTTCATGCTGAATGTGAAAATGCTGTGTGAGATGAAACAATCTTTCTTTAAAAACAGAACATTTTTTCTTTAAAAAAAGCACATTTTGATTGTTTTTGTCATAGTCTTAATGAAAATGCAATTTAGTTTCAGTCATATTTTTGTCATCTGCATTGTTTAGGTTACGTCTCGTTTCAGTCTAGTTTTAGTTGATTAAATACACAGTACATTTGGTCATTTGCTTGCCTTTGGAATGACTCACCTGCAATTGCGCTTCAAGTTTTCTTGTGTTTTACTGGCGATTGTGCTTCCACATGGATAACAAGGGTCTTATTTTCTGGGACAAAATCAAATATGAAATGTATCCATATGTCTGTGCTTCAATATTTCATCAAAAAGTAGCAACTTGTTTCACTTCTGAAATGACTTGACCAATCACCAGTCACTTTTTCAACCCCACCCTTCAACCCACGGGCTCTATATTAGTATGTTCAGCCACGTTTTCTTGATCCGCGTTCATGGGTATGTCTCAGAAATGTGCATGTGTCCATGTCTTAGGTGTGCATTTATGCATGTGCTTACGTTTCAGGTGTTTGTCTGTCTCAGGTGTGCCTGTATGTGTTGATGTAAGAATGATATGAGAACACTTCCTGTGTCATGTTACATAATATTGCTTTTGGGTCTGTGCTTTGTAAAGGTTTTGGAAATGTTTAGGTGTGTGTGCTGTGTTGAGAGACCAGTGAAGCATGACCAAGTTGTTTGATCTGATTGGCTGGCTTGGCTAGCAGTGATGTAATTGAACAGATGGTAATGTATGACACCTTCAGTGTGCCCCGCCCACTCCCCCCCCCCACACACAGTTATGGCAGAGTTTAGCAGTGAATGTACATCCTAACAAGCATTGCCCTTGTACTGTACCTCTCACTAGCACACACTGTTTCTGTTCGCTTTTTTAATTTGTGTGTGTGTGAAGAGAAAATGGTTACACTGAATCCCAGTGTGTATGTCACCATCATTGCCCTGCCATTGGTTATTTATCTCTGGTCATTGAGCCGAAGATTAATTTATTTTAGCTTTTTAGCTGTTAAGCATCATGGTCATAAAACTCATTTTAAAACACAGTTCCCTGCTGAGTCATGAACAGCGAGCGTTTCGTCCTTTACAGCTCACTGCTGCATGTCTGACATCATCTAGTGATGACTCAGTGCCACATTAAACCTGCATGTATAAAATCATGATGACACTTTAATTGCTGAAAGCTCAACCTCACTTTATATTGCTTTATTTCAAATAAAAATGTTCTGAAACATATTATTTTCAACACCTTACTGATCCCAAGCAGGCATACCTGTATGTATGTGGCCAGTGTTCTGCCATATTTTTTTATACAATCAATTTCTGTGACTAATCATATTTGAGCTGCAGCAAATTGACATCCTTACCACAAAAACACACCACTTAGCTTTGACTTTAAAGGCAGTAGACACAAAAAACAATTCCATTATATTCTTTTAAGAACCTTCCGGTCATTGGCAAAAACCTCATAAAATATTTGCAATTTTATATATTTCATGCCAAAATGTTTGTCAGAATAATTTTTTAAATGACCATCAAATGAAAAACTATACTTTTGCCCCCAAAATGCCTGACCCCTGCCGGTAGATGTGGATAAACTAACTGGGCCATGCGAAATCCTGACCTCCTGACTGTCCTGAAACATGACTTTGCTCCAACTTTTCTTTTGTACTTTTAAGCAGACCTTCATAAATATACATAAGAGTGTTTAGGTTGTTAGAGCTCAAAGAGTCTCTCTGCCGAACAAACGGAAACTTAGTTCAGGATGTACGCTGGGATCTGTTGATGCCCCATGACACAGGTCTTTTCTCTCTTTTTGTTACCTCCTCATTCCTAAATCTGGGTTATTCTAGCCTTGTGCCTCTGCAAACGAATATTAAAAAGGGTGTGTTAAAAATTTTGTAGTGCGCATGTATGTCAATATTCTGCAGTATGAGGTCTGCAGTGTCCCGAGTCAATAACTTGGAAAAAAAATGGCAAGTCCCAATCTGATTGGCCAGCTTCACACAATTTCCCTAGGCCAAGTCTTTGAAAGGTATTTAGATATACTTTGAAAGATTTTATTTAGATATACTTTGAAGTTTTAGGACACTTAGTAGCAAGTAAGTAAAATATCCTTAAACATACTTGCAAATTGATATTGCACACAAAAATCTGACTTTGGTCACTTTACATTCAATACAGTTTAAATTTATGTATATAGTGCTTTTCACAATGTTGCATTGTTGCAAAGCAGCTTTACATTAAAAAAAAAACGCAAAAAACAGTAAAACTGCATAATAATAAAATAATAATAAAAATACATAGTATTAGTGCAAATTAAATTTTTCTCATAAGATGTACATTAATAATACTACTTAGCAATACTAAGATTGTAAATGTACATATCAGTCAAACAGTGTTTTCCTATTCCAGTGAGTAGTTGCTGGCTAGAATATGCTGCATTGTGAAAAACTCTTGACTTATGAGACTAACAGGCTGTAGATTATTTTCTCACACAGTGCAGTATCACAAACTACAGTTTCACAATGCACCCCAGACAATGCCTAACCACACCCACACCTATGACACTGTATTTACAGTGTACTTTAACAGACAGGTGTCTGCTAACTGTATGGTCTGGCATACTTGAAGCCATAACATAATGAAAACAAATGTTTTAGTTTTTATTCTCTTGTATAGTGATGAGTACTGCAGCAGTGAAAAATGCTCTTACTGAACAGCACACATAGAGAGTGAAGAGTATGTGTTTTTGTTTGGCGAGATGAATATATGAATGATAATGTTGACTCATGAAACAGTATGTGAGAGAGTGTATGATTGTAGTGTTAAAATACATTCATACATACAGTGCACTAGATTAACACATGCTGAGGTATGTGTGTGTTTGCTCAGTTGCCAGAGTAAAAAAAAATTGATATGTTTAAAAAAAAACTTTTTGCAGTGTGCAGTGTTCAATATTGAAACAATTAAGAAACAATAAGGCAGTATAAAATTGTCAACTGGTTAACATTTTTGAGAATTGTTACTTTTGCAAAACAAAATATGGCTGTTTGGAAGGGAGTCTATTCAGGTCTTTTTTAAGCTCACCTGGAATGCCTTTTGTCCAATCAGATTCGAGGACTGAAACAACCTGTTAAAGAGGGGCCTAGGGCTGATCCCAGATCTGTGAGAATAGACAATCCCTGTTATCTGAGGTGATGTTTATTCAGAGCTGCATAGTATGGTTAAATCTCACTTTAACCATCACTAATAAAGTTATTTTAAATATCTAAACAACTTCGCTACCTCTAGAAGTTGATGGGTCACACTTGTAGAACATTTTAAGCAATGTACACATTTTTTGTGAGTAAATGTGGGATGTTGATTAAAGTTTGCAAGTGTATTTGTGTGTGTATTGCCAGGTTTATTCGTTTGTTTTTGATTTTATGCATGTCCTTGTGTGTCTTGCGATAAGAAGCCTGACTTATCTGCCAATTAGAAAACAAGGAGGTAGAGAAAGCATCTCACAAGAGAGTGAATCCAGTGTGGGTACTTTAGGATGACTAACTGAGATTCTTCCTTTTGAAAGTCCCTTATCCAGAACATGGTGTTGCTACGGTAATTAGAGACGGCATTTTGGGAGAATCAGCATGTTATTAAAGAGAGCCTATTTTGACTTGATAACTCTTTAGTACTCTTTATACTTTCAAACATACTTTGAATCCATACGCTGATGTAAGTCCTAGCACTGTCAGTTGTATACACTGTACCCTTGTATAAACATGTCTAAAGGCCGAAGTGCAGGTTTGCCAGATCTGCGAAACAAAACCAGTGTAATAGGCAGTCAAACTAGCCCAATGACTGTAGCCCAAATGGCAAAACAAAAACATGCCACTCACAACTGATATTTCAAAACACACAATTTCTTCTTTAAAACCACTGTATAGTAGTATACAATAGAGTAAAATATTTCTATACAAGGACTTAAATCAAACATAATGTATGCGCTGTGTCAAACTATTAACCTGTGTAAAAAACAACACACAGCAACAGTTTACAAGTGGCCCATTCAACCTGGCAACATTGCTGAATTGTGTGATCTCCACATTACTACCATCTTAAAATATAATTGCCTTTGTCTGTCATTTGCTTGTTGGACAAACAAATAGACCTGCTCCAAATTCACAGCATTGGTATTCACAGCACAGAGACAATATTACTATGTCTAATGTCTAATATTATGTCTAATATTACTATTACTATGACAATATTATACTATGCATTTATTTTTTGGGCGGAAATAAGTCTATGAGTGGCATAGCTTCTGCATTTTAGGCAGGGATAAGCACCGAACAAATTTAAGCACTGAAGCACTGAAAAATACTATAGACTTACCCTTTAATTAAATTCAGGTTTAGAATTTTAACTTTTGGAGAGATGAAGCATTCACTGATGTCATTCTTACAGATGCTTCAACCTAACCCAGACTCTGGCTTATTTAGTGGACTGAGCTATTTAAATAAGAGAGAGAGAAGGGAAAAAGATAGAGGAAGAAATTGTCAGTTCTGTGTTTCACTACTGTGATCTCACTCTCTCTCTCTCATTCCTCACAGGCTTATGGTACACACACACATACACACTTTAGTGGGATGGTTGATGAGGGTTCTCTTTGGCTTTTACACTTTTGGACTGCAGATAAAAATGACATTGCTCTGCAAGGCCAACATGAATGATTAATTAAAATCAATAGATCAGTCAATTAAAGAACAATTTTTACTGGTTAAACTGGAGCACTAAAGCCAAGTCAGATAAGAACAGTTTTATTGATTTTTCACATCTTAAATTGTTATCAAAGGGGTTAGTAAATAATGTTGCCAAGCTGCAGGATTCACACTGCATATTTGTAATACCTGGAATGATGGTCGTATATGCATATTTACAAGGCTAGTACAGTACCATTGATTAGACGAGCATGCCGCCTGTTTTATTACATTTGTCCATTTGTATGTGTGTTTTCTCAATTATGGGTACCTGCAATGTTTTGGAAAATACATAAAAATCATTGAATATTTTCATTTTTAAAACCAGAAAATTAGATTTATGATCAAACAAGAAAAACAACATTCCTAATAGCTTAGTTTTGCCTCTTAGTGTTGCATCTCAAGAAATTGATCTTGTTTAAATAAATATTAGTAGGATATTAGTAGAATAATGACAAAACTACAAAAATGTTTTGCAGTGTAAATTTTCTTTAAATCTCTGCAGTACAAGGGTAAAGAGTAAATTATATGCAGTACCAGTCAAACGTTTGGGAACACTTACTCTCATACATTCTTTATTATTCTAAAATGTGAAAATATAAAAACTAAAATAACTATAAAACTATAAAATAACACAAATGTAACTTTGGGAATTATGTTGTGACTAACAAAAATTGGAAACTAGGTTATATACTAGCATTCTAGCACTTTTGCTATAATATGCTGATGCAATTATATTTTTGTCTACAACAAAAATGTTAACAATAATGGTAACATTTAATTGGTTTTAGGTACAAATATTTTTAAGATAAGAAACAGTTTAGTCAAGTGGTTCTAATGAGTTTTAATAAGTCTTATATAAACCAAAAAAAACCTCCTGAACCTCTAGGACATAAAAATATCATAAAATAAAAAGAAACTTGTTTGTCACCACATCAAAAATATAGTGTAGCATGAAAATCCCCTTACAGTGTTTTACCAGTTTTCTATATCTACAGTGATACTACACAAAATTCTGAACTGCTTGGTGATTTGTAGAGATCTTATTTTGTATTTATGGTGGATTAGTGTGAATCTCTTGCTCTCTCTCTTTCTTTCTCGCATACTCTCTCTCTTTCTCGCATACTCTCATTCACTGAGATTCTCTTTCTGTTTTACAGGCTCCAACTATTCCAGTCCGTCGCTGGCTCCGGTCGCCAGTCTGAATGAGGACGAGCGGGTGGGGGGTGGGGTGCTGGGTCTTGCACCTGAACACATTCCCACCCCTGGCGCCCCCCTCAGCTGGCAGGCAGCCATTGACGCAGCACGGCAGGCCAAGCTTATGGGCACCACTAGAGCCCCAATCTCCACTGCGTGCTCCACACAGCGCAAACGCCAGCCCTACACCAAACCGAAGAAACCGGTCACCACTGCCTCCACACGCCCACCCCGAGCCCTTCTCTGCCTCACTCTTAAAAACCCCATCCGCAGGGCATGCATAAATATTGTAGAATGGAAGTATCCTTTACTAAAGTTTCACCTGTGGTATATATTGTATATATGTATATACAGTCGGCCTGTATATATGCATTGAATGAACATTTGTAATACTGTAAGGGTAAAATGAGTGTAATTATATACCATAGGGCAAAAATTGACATCACTTTAAAAGTTACTGGTTTTACCTGTAAATCATCCATTTATATTAGGAAGAATGCAGGTAACAGAGGATGTATTATTTAATGATGATTTATAGCTTTAGAAGACCTAGAATAATGTGTCATGTGTACTTTGTTTTTTTATTTGGTCACTATTAGCAACACTAAGGTCATGGTTTCAGTTCCCAGGAAAAACACATATTGATGTCATAATATATAATTCTGTACTAATGCTAAAACAAACATAAAACTTGAAAGTTGCTTTGGAAACTGTATGCCGCATGCATAAATATATTATGAAATATAATGTATTTCTTACATTCAATTCCAGAAAGAATCAATTCAATCAAAATAAATCTAGTGGCCCTCTAAATACCATCCTCTTTTTCAGAAGATTGTTAGGACAGTGTGTTCCACTGTGATTTCCCCTTCTTACTTTCCCTTTTCTCTCAAGTGTTTATGTAATAATTTCTACCCACAGGAGCCCGCAATAGGCCCCTAACCAGTAAGTTAATGAGGATTGATTTCATTCATCAGGAAACAGGAGTTCCAGCTAACCATTCATAGCTTCAGCCAAGAGCTGATCACATCATAAAAGATCATCTTGTAAATTCACAAACTGTGGTGAGGGAACAACTGAACTGAGGAGACAAACAGATTTTCCCTCATTAATTTATGTGGGATATTTTATAAAAGTTTTCTCCCTTGCTGGTTTTGTCTGTATGTGTCTTCGGTCTTGCACACACTTGATTGGATCTGGTTCTCCAGAGATTTCAGAGCCCATCTTTCCTGTCTTTGGTTGTGTTGCCATGCCAACAGGCTCCTCTCAACAGGCTGAACAGGTTGACGTGCGCACATGCGTGCAAATGTTCATCCCTCCCACATACACACACATGCAGATTGACAACTCCCACAACACACAGTCACACAACAAACAGTCAAGCAGATTCATAGAAATTTTATTTATTACCTTGTAGGACCTCTAAAGATAACGTTTTGTATGCAGTGATCTGTTTTTTCTTTTTTGGTGACCTGAACTACTGATCTGCAAGCATGGGTTACAGGGTCTGTGGCTCTGTAATTCTGAACTAACCCCAGAGAGCCGTAACTCAAGGCCCAAAGAGCATATACAAGAGAAACATCCAGAAAAACAAGATCACATCTGTTTCTCCTCAGGACACGTGCCATGCGACTCAACACCCATCTCTGAGAAATCCATTCCTGTAAAAAGAGAGAGGGAGGGGGGGAGTGGGTGAAGATTGTTGTCTTGATGGAGGCCAGATTTTGGACAAGTTTGACCCTGCGTTAATAACAGAAGAGAAAAATTTGGATAGGAACAAAAGAAAAAGTTAATCTGGGGTCTTTATGGTTTTTGTGATCTAATAAGAGTTCACATGTACATTATGTGTGTGTCTGTACTGTCTTTTTGCTTGTGAACCAGCTCTGATGTCATTTCCTTTAACATCGACTCCTCAGACCATTTGAAATTATAATTTTGATGACTATTTTTGCAAACTGTGTGGCCTTAGCTGTCTACATCCCTTTTCCTGAGGACGACTCTAACGCAACCAACTCCAACCTGGTAGGAGATGCTTTTTCCATAATGCAGACTCTGTCATGAGCATTATAATGATAATTTTGGTGATTGATGATTAATGGTGATGATCATGGTGATTATGGTATGATGAAAATTATAGTGTAATTGTAGTAAAAGAAGTGATGATGGTGGTGATTATAATCATGGTGTGTGTGTTGGTGGTTGTGATAGTATTGGTGATGGTGATAGCAATGGTGATGATGGTGATTATAATGATGTAATGAAGTTCTGTAAGCCTGAGAACAGTCTGTCTGCTTCAGTGCTCAATGTACAGTACATTCAGGCTGGGTAAATGCAGAACGTGTGTGTGGGTAAACTAGATGTTTGTCTCTGGAAACAAATTTAGAGACCTCTCAGAGATTCATGCCGTAGTCAGAGTTACCAGAATCCATCCACCCATCAGCTCTGAGATCTGAAACAACATTACGTATTTTCTCAGTGAAGTGCCAAAATCAACACAATGGAAACCTGTATGCGTGAATGAAGGCGTATGACCATGCTTTTGCCACAGCTCACAGCCTGTGGCCTAACAGCTCATCATAATAACACAAGTAAAGCTTTCTTAATTTGACACATGTACCCCTCTGCTTATCAGTATGGGCTATGAATGGATTTGTTTAATGGGGAGAGGTTGTCATGGATAAGGTATCCATGGAGATAATAAAATGCACAGCTACCGTGGGAACAGTAACTGTGCAGCCAACATGCAGAGTAGAAAGTGATTTTGGTTTGAGACAAAGAACTGTATACTAACTTACCACTATCAGTCATTCCCTTCCACATTTAGGGTGAATGTGTGTGTGTGTGTGTGTGTGCACGCGCATTTACGTTGAAATATGAAGTTACTAAGTGTCCATGCTTGAGCAAACAGTCTAGAAGATACATTTCAGAATTGAGTTTATCGGTCAGGTTGTATTCGAAGGACGCAAAGAGTTTCACTTTGTCAGACAAGAAGGATTTGGCAAGTGGCTGTCACAGTTCCGGTTAGCAGAAAGCAACACCTGTGGAGCAGCGTCTGACAGAAACTTCTGGACATCAAATCTAAAAGGGAAGATGGTGTCAGAAAGACTGGTTAATTAAGAGGGAACTTCACACCAGTATGTTGTAGGCGTAACTATACAGAAATGTGTAACCCCACTTAAAGTCTGGGTGTCACATAGTTGTCACATTTTATACTCCAGTATTACTAAGGTTAATTTTGATTAAAAAAAATGTCTGTACAGTATTGCACAGTATCGTACCATTGTTGGTTAAAACTATATGTAGACTCATTTAATATGAGGTCATAAAAACTGTATGCATGCATAACAATTTATAACAATTATAAAAATTATTACACAAGTATTAGCAAAAAGCTGTTTATGATAAAAGTGTTATGTTTTATATACATTATGCAACTTAACTACCCACTCAACGTGTGATGATAAATTCAAATTCTGTTTTTTTATGCTGCTCTATTTTTAATGGAGTGAACGGGAATCTTGAGGCTGGGCCCACTAGGAGGCCTCAGAAAATGAGACTAAACCAAAATAATCTAAAACTACAGAAATAAAGACATTTATTAGTGTTTGGTTATTTTTAAGATGAATATACATTTTTCTAGTTATGCCAAGTTCTACAATATTTTATTGGTCCACAACCATATTTACGTCACAAAATTGTGAGCCGCACTTATGTTTGTGACTTAAACATGGTTGTGGATGAGGAAAAGCCTTAAAGTCATAAAGATTGAGATCTACTGCTCTATGTTGCATGATGTGTGTGTTCATGTTTCTGTATGTGCATTGAGAGTGTTAACGTGTATGTGTGCATGATTGTGATTATATAGAGCAGGCTATGCCTGATTGGTAAGATCAGAAATAAAGGCGTTTTTATTTTTAGAGTGCTGTGAGAAAACAGTTGTCACTGACACTCGGTCTGCCCATTTCATCTCCACAAACATCATATTTAGACAAGATCCATTCTTCCTTCACTGCAATACACAACCCACACAACACATGTGTGGCACCCCAAACCAACCACCCTCCCCCCCACCTGCAGGAGTGTTTGTACGGGTCTGTGTAGTTAAAGCTGTGCCATTGTGAGTGTGTAAAAGGGATGTGTAAGAATTGTGTTAAAGGTGTGTGGGGAGAGAGTGGGAAAGTGTCAGACCTCTGTGGGGATGGTGCAGTATTTTAAGGCAGCTAAAAACATCACCAGTGCAGAGAATGACCCACATACGTCTACTGCTCTTGATCTCTTTTCTACAGCGCCATCTACCTGTTTTAATGGGTACTGCAACTTAGTCTGCCTTGAACCTCACCAGATAAACACTGGCGTTGTGCACTGCTATGTGCACTCTGTGGCACCACAGAGATGCATGAAATTTTGTGCTCTGTGCCAGGTGTGGATGCGAGTGAGTGTGTATTTAGGAGAAGAATCTTTCACTGTGATGCTGTAGAACTGACCACTCTCTCATCTCGCTCAATGTTCTCAGTTCTGCTGCTGCAGTCACCATGCCTACCAGGAAATTTCCACTCCTTTAGATGAGGTCATTGTTAAAGAGCTCACAACTTATTCTCTTCTTTTTATCTCTCACCTTTTCATTCTGCTGAGAGATTGAAAACAAATTGATCTATCTGTCTGTCTGTCTGTCTGACCATCTTTTTATCTTGCAGTCTGTTTGTTTGTTTGTTTGTCTGTCTATACATCTGTATTTTAAACATTCCTACTTGCAGTCACAACTTTGTCTGTCTGTTTGTCTGTCTGCCTGTCTCTTATCTTTACATCCCCACAACTTGTATGTCTGTTTGCTTGTCCATCTGTCTGTATGTTTTAGTTATTCATTATCCGGTCACGTACACACACATATACTTTGGCACTGTGGTAATGAAAGAATGTGACGGTTGTTAGGTATCTGGGCTCTGTGGATGTGTGTGTAAATATTTGATCAGTAAGCCATCTATTTGTTCATCTTTAGCATCTGTTTTACCTTTAGTGTTGGGTTCTTCATTGCAAGGTCACTTTTTCAAGTTAAAATTCATCCATCTTTAGCATCTTTCTCTGTTTTCTTTTATTTTTGTTTTACTTCCTCTCTGCTCTGTATGTGATATTTACTGACATTTAATTATCTTCATAAACCTTTTCCCTGTGTTTGTTTGTTTGGGGTTAGACTGATGTCACAATGGTATACAGTCTATACAGAAGTAGATATGGTATGTATATTAACAGGAAAATAAAGCTTCTGTGAAATTCTATACTGTTTCATTTGGTTTGTGCTATTTAGAAATCCACCTCTCTCAGTTTTTGTCTCTAGCAAGATGTGGAAGTAATTACTGTGTTTGTGCTTTATTTCCTTATATTGAGTAAATAAAATCTCAGTCTGACTCTGTTTTGTTCGCTTTGAAATTACTGCAAAGCAGTCAGACTTTCTGATCAGAAACACAAAGAATATTTTGAAGTAGAGTGTCATCCTCCTTCAAGCTTGAGCAGAAAGGGGCACTGTTCACATTGTTACTCTGGAGCCATGCATAGCAAATGCAGCAGATGCTTGATTTATGTTGCTTAGAATGTGTGTATGTGTGATGGTAAGGTTGATTTTGTGTGTTTTATGTATGTGGGTTGAATTACTTAATAAGCATTTGACATTTCTGCTGTTGTGCCGGCTGTGTGCATTGTTAGGTTACACTTTAAGTTAGCATAGAGGTTTTTGATATGTCCAAAGAAACATGTAAAACGTACACATGTAGTAGGTAATGTTTTTAGTTAAGATAAAACAACACACACACACACACACACTTTTTTATGCCTTGTGGGGACTTTCCATAGACATAATGACTTTTATACTGTACAACTGTATATTCCCCTACCCCTCACGAGAACCTTTCTGCTTACTTACATTTAAAAAAAGCATCATTTAGTATGTTTCATAATCCGTTTCCCTCGTTGGGACCACTGGCACACACATACACATTTTTGTGTTACTACAGGATGATAGCACAAAAGTGAACACAAAGAACTAAGATGGCACAGCTTTGCTCTCAAATATGCTTAAATTTTAATGTGATTACAAACGTGATCCTTAAACCGAAATGCATCATTATTATTTAGTCAAGCACCTGTGTTAACTGCTCTTTAGGTGAGTGTGCATCACATGATCTGTGTTGCTGCATGTTGATGTAAGGCTTAACCAAGTATGTACACTTGTGATCCAGTCACACAAGATTGATGTTAATACCAGGTGTAAATGGGGCTGAAGAATGTTTAATCTGGATTGCATCTCACCCACGCCTCACCTGCACCTCATAGTTCTTCTCGCTAACTTCAACTCACCCTGCACAACCTTGCACTCCTCACCTATAACTCACCCCACACTTACATCCACATTCCCCACCACCAACCCCACCTTAATCTATTCTCACCCTTTAAAACTTCTGCAAACTTACCCAGTCTCATCCCACCTCAAGTTACTTCCCCCATGACAAATGCCTTCCACTCTCACCCTTATTTACCCCTTTACAGTTATGACCCTGTAATGAGAAGTGTGGTGTATAGTGAATCATAAATGTGCTTTTTGTTATCTGAGTTTCCTCTGCTGATGCATATTTAATGCCAAGCACAATAACACAGTGCATTATGGGAGCAGTGGGAGGCATTTTATCAGCCTAAACACAGTACCGTAACAGCATGTGACTAAACGCCCACCTGCGTCAGACCGCTGTTTATTAAACATTCAGATCATATGAAAGCATATTGACTGCATTGATCGGCTTGTTCTGCAGCCAGCAGTACAGCTATATCATTGCTCGCGTGCCTGAGATTCATCCTCATGCAACCTGGTACAGTGTGTCCCAGAGAAACAAGGAAAGGAAGCGAATGGCGCCAGAGAACATGAACATGTCCTACACTCGTTCACCCTGCCCAGGGATTTGAGATTGAGGACGAGCAAGAAAAAAATTCTCTCTCTTTTTCCCACCCTGGTTTTGCTCTCTTACTCTCCTTACCACTTTGTGAAGGACACTTGGGTAGATGTGAGATTGTAATTTGGGCAGGTTTCTGACATATTGCTCCTCCTCCATATCACCTCCTCTGGATCTGCCCTACACCACTCCTATTCCTCCATCCCTCTCTCTTCCTCCTCTTTCTCCTCCTCTTCCTCCTCCTCACTCTCCTGTTGTCAGGGCTCGGGGGAGGTAACCCAGTTTTTGTGGCCGGTGGCTGCAAGCTGATGTTCTAATACAAATGATGGTTGAACTATGAATAATGAATCAGCTCCCACTCTTAAGCCTCTCTCTCTGCTTCCATTTTACAAACTAATCAGAATGAGCTTATAATGACCTTGCTCTGTCGTTCTTGTCCTCCTTCAGTGGTGGCCGCAAGAGAAGGACAAGTCTGTCATTGTGACAGGACTGTTGAATTTTAATATTGGGTGTTTGGATGTTTGCATTGCATTGCAATGCATTAGAGTGGTAATGACTGGTGGCGAAGGCCACACAGGCCTGTGGCTGGCCATGTTACACTGTAACCCTGAAGTGCACACTTGCATTCTCTGAGCTCATAAGTCACAACAAAAATATGAAGATAATGTTTGAATACATGCTGAAGTTTAGTAAAAAGTGCAGGTCAATCAGTGGTAGTTGGGAGTGGGAGGGGTATTGTTCCTCCTTATAAAGGCAGACCCATGTATGCTGTGTCCTAACCAGGTGTAATGCACAAAAGCAGTAAAGTAATAAATCTTTATCTTGTAATGATGTCCAAATGTAATATGAAGATGTGATTTCACATCTGCACTAAAATATCCTTTGAAAAACACAAGTATTAGTATAGTCTTTCTGGGTCCTGTGAATTAAAGAGATGGCACTTCAAAGTGCAAACTGGCAGGTTTTTAGAACAACTTGATGTAACCTGTGCACTGGTGTTGTATTGCCTAATTACTAATTAATTTTTTCTAATTAGTAATTTAATTAGGAAATCTCCAAATTGACTTGCATTACACTGAGGTTAAGTACATTGTTCAAGGTCACAATGGTGATAATTCCTTGTGAGCTTTTGGTAACCATCCCAGATCTTTACCACAGGGCTGAACCACTGAAGTATGCTTGTGATTTTATAAAGCAGGTGTCTGGAGCAGCTGTAGGGTGTGTAGAAGTGCTGCTGAGTTGATGGCAGACAATAGTACTTTGTATGTGTATGTCTGTGTTTATGTTTATGTGGTTTGAGTGCATTTATTGTAAATATGTATAGGTAATTCTACTTTAGGTATTAACCTTTCTTACAGTAACTCAAGTTAAAGGTCAACGTCTGTGCCTTTTTAATGTTAACAGAATAGTGCAGATGAAGAGAGTGGTGAGGAGAACATTGAATGAAACCCGAAAGGGAAGCACAATGCACTAAATGATATATAATCTATCACTATTGAGCCTTTGGACAAGACACTTTAACTTTACAGTTAAAAGCATCTACTAAATGATTTCATTATATTGCTTACACAATTCTCTGCCCCTGAAGACTGCTGTTATGTTAAGAACACCATATTACTGTATTGCTTACACTGTACACTCACACACACACACACACACACACACACATACACACACACACACACACACACACAGAGTATATAGTGCAAAAAAAAAAATATTTGTGTGATGAACAAAGTCTAATTAGCTGCAAATCACTTAATAATTCTGACAATATTTCAATGATCATGTCATGTGTCCTGTTACCTGATTGGTGAATGACTCATTAATTTGCAATTAATAGGTGAAACGCACTAACAAAATGGCCTAAATTGGTTCTCACACACTGAATCACTTGGAATGGTAGAATAGCAATGCAATACTTTTTCAATCAACTAAAAACAACCATTAATGCATCTTATTATTTGTGATGAAGGCAAGCTTTAATACAATCAACATGCACAAGCAGATTGTAAACAACTTTGTACTGCAGGAAAAGTTCTTTTCAAAACTAAATTATCAAAAAACATAGCTGTTACTGCATTTTTAAGTAGTTTGCCCAACACTGGTCTCCAAAATACCTCATCGCTTTTATCTGTAAGATATAATGACCTGTAGATTAGTTTTTGTAAAATGTAAATGTAAAAGTTTTTGTAAAATGTAATGTAAAACTTTACCTAGATCTTGTGAAAACCTGGTCAAAAATAAAAGCTGTCATTTTAGTGTATCCTATTTATTCATGTAACAAAAACGATGATAAATGGGTTAGAATTGGTTTATATGTAAGAGAGTCACAATTCAATTTACTGTATGGTTAAAAAAATGTATTTGTTATACAGTACACCTTTTGAGTAAGCGACGCCTCAAGAGTTCAGTTTTGGACAGATAGATCAGTTGTTTCAGCTGTTCATCAGAGTCATTAGGTCGTGAAACCGGACATCAATGGATGTGGATCCCGGCTCTTAGGACATTGCAAAATATTTGTTAACACAAACATTTGTGTGGTTTTTGTCAGCTGCATGTACAGAACGGCAGCTGTAATTCAGGTAAATAAAACACATTGTCCGAATGCACCACACAAATATGGATTCAGTCTTCCTACCTTTTACTAGTCAGTTGCTTTAGATGAAGATGTGCAAGTGAGAGAACAGAGACAGAGTTAGTTTGAAAACAGAGAGAGAGAGACAGAGCGTGCACAGAAAGTAGGAGCTTTCTGCTCTCACACAATCAACATTTTTTGATGTCAGCCACCAAAAAAATGTAAATGCAGAAAAAATTGGCTTTTTTTATGATATCGTTTTAAATGCTAGATGTGTCTGTTTATTGCCCTAATCCCTGGCAAACTTGTAATGTTGGTCCCTCCCACAGAGTTGAACCCCTGCGTTTATTGTATACTGTGTGTAATGTACATATACAGTAGTATATAGTCAGTATATAATCAGGACATCAACATTTCATTCTAAAAAAGTACTACTCAAAAAGAGGTTGTTTTACTTGTTTCTACATGATCACCTGCACCTGTAGAATGTTCTGGATCAGATCTTCATGTGACTCCAGTTAAAAGAGGAGAGCATCAGTGGGTGTGTTTAGAGCTGTAAAAAAAGTTGAAGTTACTAGGCAACATGATCAACACTTGCTGCCTGTTTTTTTGAGAATCTCAAGAAAAACAAGCTTTTAATAGTAGATGATAAAGAGAGAGGTTTTTAAAGAGAAGAGCTTATAGTAGGAAGACGAGAAATTTTTAGAGGTGGGTGGGGTGTTATTTGGGGATGTGGAACAGCTGCATCTTCAGCCTGCCAGGGGGCCGCCCCCCAACAGACAAACACACACACACACCACCTTTGCCCCACGGCCCAAACTATAGTTAGCTGTCTGTGTGCTGCTTAGCAACCACATCCAAAGCACAATGATTGAGTTTCAGCACAACCCCAGTTCTATCTCTGTCCTTTTTCTATGTCATTGTAGTTCTGTGTATGTGTGTCTTGTTTTGTACTGTAAAGTCGATTTAGGGAGCAATGACTGGAGAATCTGAGGAGCAAAGTGCTGTCATTTGATTGGCTTGTGTGGTCCCAGCCGTCACTGCTAAGCTGCAAGCTGATTTAGGTCATGAGCTTAGAAGAGTCTGACAGCTATGACACAGCTGAGATGCAAGACCATTACCTGTACACCTCAGTGCATGAGATGCAGCACACACACACAAACAACACACTTTCGTCTCATCCATAGATTTGCTGTTTTTGACATGACAAGATGATATTGTATTTATATGAAAGTGTTTACTAATGAGATAACAGCTGTCTCTCTTTCTGTGCGTCCTGCTTTCCTCTCTTTTTCTCTTTGTCTGTCTGTAGGTGTTATCAGTAGGTGATATGTGGTTGAAGAAGATAGATGTTATGTAGTTAATGTTAATGTGTGTGGTTGTCCAGGGGGTTGTCCTTTCTGTTTTTTGTTCTGTCTGTCTGAATGTTTTGCAGTGGCATTATTCTGATGATGCTAACATACAGTCAGCACAGTCTCTTGTTTCTTAAAATCATATTTAAATCATAAAAATGTATTTTTATCACTTTATGTAAATGCATATCTTGAGCAGTCAGATTTACTGGTGATACACCAACAGACATACAACCTCATACTCTGTCTCTTACTGCAAATGTAATTCACACTATAAACACATACTCACAATATGTACTAGTTTAATAGTTAAACCCAGAACACTCTAACAACCACACTCTCTCACAAATGTGTTGTTTGTGATATGTGTGTAGAGATGAATCTATGCATTTAGCTTCAGACTGCTGAGTGAGGCATCCTTATATTCTCGTAAATTATTCTTATACTGTAAGCGAACTCAAGATATTAATCAAGTGCTGGATTTAAAGAATGAACACATATCTCACTGCCAAGGTCCCTCCATCACTGATAAACATTAACTTGCTCTTATGTCTTTTTTGTTTATACCTGAGTAGGCAGGCAGGTCAGAAAGGTTAAAGAGAAAGGTTTCTGCTTAGAGGAAAGGTCAGAATTATGCTCTAGAGTGTGTTTTACTAAACACGGTTTTATGGCAATATTGCCATGCCATAAGCATTGCACTGAGGTTACTGCTGCCTAAAACTGTATGTGCTAATCTGAGTTCACATTCAGATTAAACTGTAATTTGCATTGATGATAATCTTTGTACGTCAGATGTCTTTAATTACACTCGCACACACTCTCTCTCTCTCTGTCTTTATCGCTCTGTCTCACACACACAACACTTCACTGACATCAGCAAACAAATGATTGAATAAGAGCTAAAGGAAGCAGAAATTGAGGTATGTGTGTGTAAGACGGATAAGGCATCTGCCTGATTTGTGTTTTACAGACAGATGAACTCTTAAGAATTGGACACAGAACATAACATAAATGTTCCCTGTGACTCTCAGTCCCTCTATCTTTCCTTAATCATTTGTTCATCATGCCCTGAAGATGGCTGAAAGAGGAAATTGAGTGAAATTTAGTTTGGCTCTCTGTAATTTCCTTACAGATAAGCACAATTGAGACAAATCTCTAACATTCATTCTGATCAGCTTCTCTCTTTCTCTGGTGTTCTGTGTGGCTGGTAGGTGATTGTTTACTGGCCAAAAGAGAATACCCAAAAGATGGTGTCTAAAAGTCTGATATTCTGACATAATTGGATTGTTTGCAAAAGTAATAACACTTCTCTTCAACAAGCCAATTTAGGTGCCATTCATCTCTGTACCATAAACGTTACGGGACAAGTTATGCACCAAAGTGTAATACTTGGGGTTAAAAGGGTTTTTGACTTGGTTGTGCTGTTAATTCTGATTATGTTCTTTAGAGGAAGTGTTACAGTGTCATGTTTGTCTATGATTGTGTGGGTGTGATGTTTAGTATATTGTGACCCTGATTTTCATCATTCCAGGTGTGTATTGATAGGACATGGCAGTGATATGAGATATGATGTGAGATATATTGATTTGGAGAGTTTGGGGTAAAAATGAGAGGAGAAGAGAGAGTGTGTGTGCGCCACCTTGAGTCACCTTGTCCTGAGCAACAGAGATGCCCGCAGACCCTATATTACCTTCACAAACTTAATTAGACTCTCACAAACATTTGCCAGGCTGCTCCATGTTTTATGTTATTTATGCCACCGGATGCTCCGCTGTCCTCTCTCTCTCTTAGACAGAATGAATGTTCTTGTCATGTTCTTATCCCTCTGTATCAGTAAATCAAAGTGAATGAGGGCACAAAATCTTCACCTCAGAGAGAGTGAATTTTTAGCATTATTTTTTACTTATTTATTTGTATCAGTGTTTATTATAACTGTTGTCTGGAGCTTTAGCAATGTAAATGTGTAATTATTTGTCCTGCCAATAAAGCACATTGAAAGAGTGAGAATTCCACCTGGTAACCCTTATGGCTGGCCTGCTGGGTTCACCACAGGCAGTGTCACTAAATGTATGGTTTGTATGTCTGTGTGTGTCGTTGGGTAAAAATTGATTTGTTGCCATTAGATGCTTTTCTGCACTCAGTGCTGTAAGCAATGTGTTTCAAAAGGGAAATGTTAAAGTGTGGCACAATGTTCAGTTTTTTACTGTCTTGACCATGTTGAACAGTGTTTGCAGCATTTTACACACTCTCTAATATGGTACATTTTGGGGTAAAACTGAATATTCAATGAAGTAAAACATGGGTGGACAACGCTCTACGGACAAATGAAGCTGCTTAAAATCCTTTCTAGGGTGAAAATACTAATGAGTGTAAGACGCTTGCACAGTACTATATATACATATATATTAGGGATGGACATTTTATTAATGCATGTTGGGGGTCTATGTGGGCAGGGGTATGTGCTTCATAGTGATAATAAAACACTGTTACGAAAATGCATGTTAACAAAACTATGATGGGAAAATAACACTGCTAAATTATTAGTAATGCATTATT
>JAZGTJ010003050.1:0-37943 GCA_036877575.1 Botia almorhae
GTGTGAAACATGAAACAAGATAAATCAGTATGTTTAACAACGATTTATAATGCTGTTTGTTTAACATTGAACCCAAGGTCAAATACTGTTTTGACAGGGAAAACAAGCATTACCAGTGAACATAATGTTATATGGAAGACACGTAATATCTTGATACCTAAAGAAGGTATATGAATCCATATTCAAAAAACAATATTCGAACAAACAACAACATTCTGTCAGATGTACATGAATTACATTAGCCTAACTACAAACAATACACCTGCTTATATTCCAAACTAACTAAATCCCACCAGGCACAGTGTACACAGCTTATATAAACCTGATCCACAGATCTGTGATATACTTCATATACAGTACATTCAGAATTCAGACTCCTTTTACTTTTGTTATGTTGCAGTCGGATACTACAATCGTTTAAAAACATTTTTCCTCATGAATCCACACTCAGTATCCGTAATAACAAAGTAAAAACTTAAAAAGAATTTTAGAAATGTCTGTAAAATTATTAAAAAGAATAAACTGAAATATCATTTACATACGTATTCAGACCCTTTACTTAATACTCAGTTAGTACTTAGTACTTGCAAAATGTACTTAGAAGCACATTTTGCAGCAATTACAGCCTCAAGTCTTTTTCAATATGATGATTGGGGTTTCCTGCCATTCTTCTTTGCAAATCCTGTCAAATTCGGTCAGGTTGGATGGGGGCCGTCAGTGGACAGCTATTTTCAGGTCTCCAGAGATGTTTAATAGGGTTCAAGTCAGGGCTCTGGCTGGGCCACTTCACAGGACATTCACTAAGCCACTCCTGTGTTGTCTTGGCTGTGTGCTTAGGGTCACTGTCATGTTGTAAGGTGAATCTTCAGCCCAGTCTGAGGACTGAGCGCTGTGGAACAGGCTTTCATTGATGATATCTCTGTACTTTTCTCCATTCAGCTTTCTCTCAACCCAGTCCCTGCTGCTGAAAAACACTCCCACAACACAATGCTTCACTGTTGGTATGTGCAGACCGGTGTCTGGTTTCCTACAGACATAATGTTTAGAACTGAGGCTAAACAGTTCAATCTTGGTTTTATCAGACCAGAGAATCTTATTCCTCACAGTCTGAGAGTCCTTCAGGAACTCCAAGAAGGCTTTCTTGTGTTTTGCACTGAGATGAGGCTTCTGTCTAGCCACTCTGTCATAAAACCCAGATTGGTGGAGGGCTGCAGTGATGGTTGTCCTTCTGGAACTTTGTCCCATCTCCACACAGCATGTCTGGAGCTTAGTTAGAGTGACTTATGGAGGCCACTGTGCTCTTGGAAACCTTGTGTTTGTAGCCCTCCCAAGATCTGTGCTTTGCAACAATCCTGTCTTTGAGTTCTCAGGGTATCAGGGGAAATGGGAGGCACTTTGTTCCAAAGGGTCTGGATACCTTTGCCAAAGTGATATTTCAGTTTTTCTTTTCAATAAATTTACAGACATTTCTAAAATTCTGTTTTTACTTTGTCATTATGGGGTACTGAGTGTAGATTAATGATAGAATAAAAATAATAGTAAAAGGCTGCAACATAGGTGAAGGGGGTCTGAATACTTTTTGAATGCACCGTACACACTCAGTGGGAGCTGTCCATGGTCCTGATACAGCTGTGCCATATATTAGCCAATGTAATAAGCAAAATAAATAGCATGTGCTTTACAAAAAATAATGTGTTCACCCATGCTACATTTCTATAAATACTACTGTAGAACATAAGCAATGAGGTGATCGAGCTACTGCTGGGTAGACATTATGCATGTTTAAACTGACACCTGACAACTCACCTTGGGCAGCTCCTCAATCTGGTTGGCGTCCAGGTAGAGCTCCTCCAGTGTGCGCTCGAAGCTGAAGATCTCCTTAGGGACCTGCTGCAGGCTACAGTGGGAGTAATCCAGCACTGAGATGACCTCCTCCTCCCCCCGGAAGCATCGACATGGCACCAGGCGGCCGATGATCTTCCTCTTGGTAGTCATCTCCAGACACCGCACTTTATGAGGAAAAAGCAGAAGAACATGCTGAGCTATAAAAGATTAACACATACCAGTCTTACGACACAGGTATTCTAAAGCTCCAAGGGGAACTGATACATAAAATTGTGTTTCATCTCACACTGTGTGAGGTGACAAAGCAAAAAACGGAACTTTCTATGGTTCTGAAGGGGCTATATATGCTAACCGCTAAGCAGGAAATTACATAGTACCACTGCGTCTCTATAGTTATAGAGCACCAAGAGGGAATTGTCTGGAGCTTTTTGTTATACTTAAGATAGGGCTGAGGTTTTTATTATAACCTTACTTTAGTTTATCATTATCTTGGCTTATTACACAGCTTTCTGTAATACTCGACTGGTCATGATTGGTCAAACACACTGTTTTGCAGTCAAATATTTTTGTTTAGTAACAATAACTAATAATAATAACTAAATAACAATAACTAATACTACTAATTATAACAAAACTGTATATTTGACTGTTGTCCCTGGCAACTAATCTCCTACATTGTGCAAGTTTCCTGTCTCTTGTAGCACTCAGTGAGCTTTCTCTTCTCGCACAATGAAATAATTTAGCTAAAATCAATATTTGATGTCCACTTATTTGTTCATTTGGTAAGCGACCTTGAAATAAGTGGAAAGAAGTACAGTCAGCTGGTCATTATCACAAAATAAACCATTATAGGGTGATCTGGTTAAACCCGTCTAGGTTTATTTCCAGCTGACTGATGAATTATCCGTTACATATTGATATTAGACTAAATTATATATCATTTCCTTCCGATCGTGATGATGTAATCACTGCACATCTAAAAAAACAGATTTGTTTCATAAAACCTAAATGTGCTAAATCATAGCATACTTCTGTTATTAATATAAATATTTAATTTAAGGGTATTTTGGCCTTACATTAAGAGGAAATAAATGAATTAAAACATGATGCTGGCCAGACTTAAACCTGCCCAAAGGCTCCTCATGTGTTGCCAGCACAAATACACCACCTACACCACCACGGCTATGAGACACAGTCACAGTTTTTTCCTGAATCATCAATTGTGCACTTTCAAACTACAAATTTAATGACTTGACAGGTCCTGTCTGGACATAACCCATATTGCTTATTTAGCCGGACGGGGTGTTGTAATTGCACGAGGGGAGGAAAAGACGGTACACCACTCCAGATCCCCCATAAAAACATCACAACACAAATTTACCACCTCCCCTTAATCTAAACCAGGAGATCATAACCGCGCTGACAACATAATCTGTGCTCCATAAAACAAAGACAATATAACATAAAGAGTTAATGCTTTTTATTTCAGTGGCGTTGGTGAACATTAACCCATGTCATAAATCAAAGAGTGTATCTGATTTGGTTAATCATGAAAGCTTATTTAACTCCCATGAGAGAAATCCTTCTAAAAAACACTCAGTCAAAGATAAAGGAAACAGTACAACACAAAATTGCTTATATCAATCAACTGTGATGATATGTCTCCACCTTCCTGTCCTGAGGAGGAGCCAAAGTGAAGAAGAGACACGGCGAGCACTGTAATGTTTTAGGGGATGCAAATGCACTACTAAAACAATGTCTAGGGGGCATAAGGGATAATGGGAATAATGTCTGAAATGAAAGACAAGCTGTGCTAATACAGAGTCTTTTTGTTTCTTGCAAATGCAAATGTATCGCTGCTAATTAAAACATCCTCCACTCAACAAAGAAAGCAGCGGCTCTGAATGAACACAGATGAATACACAGAGGATTCTGGGAGATTATAACTTCAGAGCGTACGGTGTCAGAGAGCATAAATTTTAGGCTGTCATTCCTTTCATTGATGCAGCAACCAAATATTAGTCTATTATTGCTGGATGTGAAGGTTCCTGTAGAAATTCAGAAGTTCTTCTAAATGAATGTGTGTGAACATCCACAGTCAGTTCTTATTGATGAAGTTCTGTATTGTAACAAAACAAATAGACAGAAATGACGCAAGACCATCAAAAACCAATTATAACGGGAAGATTTCAGGCACATCACAGGTGTCGCTTGTGAGCCTGTGAACATACCGATTAAAACTGACTGAGTGTTCGAAAGGGACATATTTATTTCACAAGAGCACTCAAAAGAGAAATAATATATATGACTGGTATGTGTGTTTCAGGCATTCCACAGAGGTCCATCCTTTCTTCTGAAGAACCGGTACATGCAAAAAACTGTCAGCAACCATTGAAAGCATATAACAACATTTCCACGGGGACTGTGAGATAGCAAACCAAGGTGCTAGATAAGCGGTTTTTCTGTAGGAGATGTGCTAGCAGAGAGAGAGAGAGAGAGAGAGAGAGAGAGAGAGAGAGAGAGATGATTGGTACCGATAAGATAAAGTCGTGTTCACCCACAAGACATATAAAACTCTTAAATAAGATAGTAGACTTTTCCCATCTGATTCACTTGTAGGTGAACTCTATCCATTTGTATGGCTCCTATATGTAGGCTCTTATTCAGTCTATTTTCTAGATACTGACACAAGATTATGCCAAGGATCAAGGACTAGCTGTCCACACAAGAAAAAAATTAAGAAAAATAACTAAAGAGTGAATTGGGTTGCAGACTGTTTATTTTCAATTACCTCAAAAAATGCATATTATTAAAACATTTTATGCATTTTTGTGACAGGGCTACATAGTGCCACAATACAGAGAACTACTTTTAAAATACTTTTAGAGGAATTCACTATATGTTTATTTATTGTTGCTGACTGAGCAAAAACTACAAATCTGTATTGTGCTAATTGCCTGCTCAAAATTGTAGGCCTGGAGTTTATTTAAAACGTTGTGTTTTTAAACTTTGTACACTTTGTATTTAAACAAAATATGTAAATAAAAGCCATGTAAAAACATGACAATGCATCATATTTATTAAATGTTCCTCTATCTAGTTTCATTTTTGCACTTGTAGCATTTGAAGCACCTTTCCCTGATTATTGGGATTATTATTTCTCAGGAGGAAATGTTTGGTTGGTTGCTACATTAATTAATTACTGTAATCATCCACTGTTTCATGTGTTTGTCAGTTGACTGTGAGTACACATGCTACAAGTGGGGTAATGATTGTACCCTCCATTCTGTTTGAGAGGAAACATGGAAAAGAGGATCTTACAAGAGAAAACTGCAGGATGTGCCTCTTTCAGAGCCCAACACCCTAGAAGCTGTTATTTCTAAAATGTGAGATTCTGACAATATTTTCTGAGAATCTTTGTCTCTTATATGTTTAAAGAATGTTGCAAAGAAACAAGAAATAAAAAGTATTTATTAGGTGTTAGCAGGCCAGACTTTTTTGCCTTTTCTGATATTTGGGGTAAATCTGAAAAACTAGAATATATTTAAACAGTAACATATTCTAAAGGCACAATACGTCACATGGTTTAGAGGTTTCAAAACAACAATAAAGCCACTAATAATTACCTTTATTTAAGGTAATTATTTAATTATTTAAGGTAATTAATAAATTTTTAAATAAGTGTATGTTTGATCACATTACTTTGTCATTTAAATTAAATTAGCTGGAAGAAACATAAAGTTTACTGCTAAATTATCACTGATTTCTGACTTTATATGTCAAATGAATTGGTGGGTTAACGCTGCTTTTATGTGTTTAAAACAATCATACTGAAAAAACATTTTAACATACAGTATTAGCAAAAATACATACTGTGTTTAATTCATTGCCATAGACTTGTTCACTGGACTTGATGAACAGCGTTAATTCCTGAAGAACAAACCAAGTGCAACTTTAACTGTACAGTCACATTTGCATTACACACACATAATACACAGAACCTGCGGTAAAAGGTAATGAATAATCATGATCCATAGTGAGTGAATGACACAACAACAGACTGGCATGCAGTTAAACCACTACTTCCGCATTTGTCCATGTGTGTTGCCATGGTTTCTACGCCAGTACAAGAGGAAACCTGGCATAAGAAAGGATATTACGCTGTCAGGCGGCAGATGACATGAAATGGTGCACAAATATTTGTGATAATGTTTGTGGTGTACATTATGTGGACAATGTAATGGTTCTGTGTGGGTCTGAGTATTAGGCCCTGGGCAGCTCATGCGGTATTCAGGTCTGTATGTCTTCAAAAGAAAATAAACGAGATAAATACAACTACGATATCTGACATCAAAATCCATACATAATCATAAGATACATGACTTCATGTTTATCGGTTTATCTTTATATTCGATATAACACAACATTTGCACCCAATAGGAAAGCCAGAGTATATGAGCAAAGTAGCCAGATCTGCCCAGGGTGCTATGGAAACCGCATGACGTAAGAGCTGCTTCTCCAAAGGCGAGAGGAAACATTCACAAGTTCTCAGCTTTGCTCTAACAAAATGGCTTAATTTCTGTCCTGCAGTCAGCTCACTGAATTATCTCCGATAATTCACTGCCACTGCCATTAAGGACATCTCTATTGACTTTGGTGAAGCCAGGCTGTATTATATGAGAGAGTCTACAGACATGGCCACAAAAAATAACGCTATCAGTGTCTCTCCTCAGCCTCTGAATGAGGTTAAATGTACCCTACAAAAAAGACTTGAGCGGTTCCTCTGTTTTATAAAGGTTATTAATGTGACAGAAGCAAGAAATAAAGATGCTCTCAAAGGAAATAAAAGCAGAATGTTGTATATGGTCATTAAAAATGCATGCATATCTCACAACTGCTTCCTCGGGGCCACATGCGGCTAGTCTGGCATATTGTTTATAATAGCTGAAAACTGTTTCCTAGGAAATTATCTTGTTACGTTGAAAATGCTTTCTATACAGATTCCTACACCGTTCTCTCAGTCAGTATGAAAATGGTTAATATCAATTACACGCATTAAACAAATGTTGGCAGCCTATAATCAAGGTAATATATAATCAACACAAGCAGGTCGGGCAAGCCAAAACAGCTAGTGCTAACATTCTAGGCTAGCAATAGCAAGCGGACTTTGCAGCATAAGATTCCACCCTTCCTTCAGAGCATTCTCCAAAGCCACACCTCCTCCAACACACATGAACCCGCACACCCAATAAAACATGCTGATGATGGTCCTGATGATCCCATCTTTGCATTCGGACCGAATTTTGTGGTCCTGCACCTTACACAGAAGATATCTAAACATATTTAGACCATTTAGTGATTGTTATCAGCAACCAACATAACAAAAACATTTTCAGGAAAAAAACAGATCAAACTTTATGGCAAAGACAATTGACAATAAATGTGTATTAAAAATTGATATATTCCTAATAAAACTGTTAATATACTCATGTTTGTTTGATTTCCTGTGTTTCTTTAGCACTGCTTTATGAGTGAAGATGTACAAGGTTCAGTTATTGATCTCCAGGGAGTTCTGCCTCAGGTCAAGTAAGCTCAAGGGGAAACAGATGATTACATGAGAACATTTGTACATCAGGCGACAATTTCTCAGAAATAAAGGCTTCCACCCTTGAGATATCTTTTGCTGATCTTGTGTTTGCCTATTATGTTAAATTGTATAAAAAGACAAAAGAAATAAAAAATAAAAACATCTCAAAACAAGCTCTAACACCTGGAATTTGATCTGCCTGTATAACAGCATGTCTTTATTCTCATTAATTTTTATATCTGATGATATGCTATGACAGAACAAGTGTAGAAATGAATGGCATAAATGGCATCTATAGCAAAACATTCACTAGGAAATGAATTTTCCTAAATTTTCCAAGATTTTCCAAGATTTTCCAAAATCAAGTTTTTCCTTGCTGGTAAAACAATGCTAATCTCATTCTTTAAATCAGTCATAGGTCTTAAAAATATAGCAAACATATTTATAGATAAATAGTTGATAAACAAAGCAATCAATTCATGAAACCTCTATAGAAACTCACAAAAATACAGCGTTGATTACAAATAGTTAAACAGACAGAAAGCATTATTATACCCAAACCAAATACTGTAGGATCAAATCAAATAAGATATGTTTATAACCTCCTTGTACACAGTCAGAGAGATTCATCTGAGTCAACCTCAATTACTGAACAACTCCAAAAAAAGAGATGACAGTTTTGACATCACCAGGCAACCAGCTTTCATTTGGCTCTGTCCCATTTCTCCTGTCAATGACCATGGCTGCTCAGGAGCAGCCTCACTGCTGCCTCAGCATGAGCCACAACTATTTGGCAGACACTGCATCTTTCTCCAATAATCAGAGGCACAAGACATGCAGGAAAACAAATATGCCCTGGGGATTTTTAAAGCTGTCTTCCCAGAGCGGTGCATAGAGAGCTGAGGCTTTAAATTCAGCATCAATTAATGATTCCCTGACAAGTCATCATTTTCTTAGATTTTTTTAATGCAAAGTAAAATCAATTATGTTAAACTCTTTTGGATTAAATGCACTCAAACTGAGTTACATTTTTAACAGTGTAAATGCTTATATGTAACACTGGAGATTTTACTGTGAAACAGAATCAGACGCTTTCCAACTAAATTATAGGAACTAGAAACCAGAGACTAAATTCCCCCTCTGTCCATTTTTCTGGTTGCATTCACACCAGAAGTAGCAACTCTGAGGTGACAAGCCAGCTGACAGTGCTGTCATTTAACCAATTCATCAACGGAATAACCACGTTAAAATAACATAAACCTTTAAAGAATGGAAACCCCCAAACAGCTATTTACAAAGTAGATACCAAATGTTTTCCATACAAACGTATTAACAATCAGTAATATTAGCAATTGTGAAATAATAACAGATGAAGATGACCGACAAGGTTTCTTATTGAGCAGCTACCCTAAACAATACGCTTTTGTCCTCATAATTTACATTCATAAATACCTACATACTGTAGCCACATTGATAATGTTTTGCTAATAGCAAATGTGAATGGTCATGACAGAATGACACAATACTGTACTGTAGTATATTACAGCTGCCAGATGCACAAACATGTTTAAAAACAATAACATGAATTTGTAAATTTGTCTATATTTTTCTTAACTGCTTAACCTATTTTGTTTCTGAATTAAAAGTGCAAATGAGCATTATATTGTAAATGCGACCTCATCTGCACTCATCACTGAAGTGCTGTGTGTATTTATTTAATTTATTTAAGCAATGCTACATATTAAAGCTACACCTTTACACATTTACAATGATATAAAGTATGTGAAGTTTAATTATTTTTGGAAGACAGAACACATAGTAAACTGTGACATTAAACAGCGGATGGAAGGTGGAGGATGCCGTGGAGTAAATATAAACTGTTTACATGGCTTTTTTATAAAGACGACTGCCTGTGTCTCGTATGGCAACAACACACACTAATGTCACTGTTAGTATCTATGAAGCTGGGATAGACCTTACTCTAAAGTAGCAGCTAATTTAGTTCCCCTAAAAGACGTTCCAAGAATTAAAATCATTACTAGTTCATACGGTGCGAGCATGGCAAAAACAGAGAGTTCGCCAAAAGTTCCAGGAACGATGAGAAAATTACGAAAAGAGATACGAAAGCCCCTAATGTTTAAACAAGGCTTTTAAAAATGCATGTATGCTCTTTTAAAAATGTTTCTCAGAATGTTTTCTTTTGAAATCTCAGGTGATGAACCCATGGCCCAGTTTCTACTGTAATTGGAGGAAGTATGCTGGGAGGAAGCAGAAAAAATATAACATGAAAATGAGCTGATTCATAGGTATTGTTTTAGCCAAGCAATTCTCAAACGCTACAAAAACCAAGCACCACTGTCTCATCCTACAAAGTTTAAAAGAGTCATATCATACATTTTTGAGTGTATGATATGAGTCACAATATTCTTCTTAATATTTCTCTCTCTCTCAGCATTTGGGGTCCTGCAGAAAGCCACAGAGAAAACCACAGGTGTCACACACTATAAATACACAGGTACATTTTCTGAAGAAAATATGAGTTCTGGTTAGGCCAATACATGAATAAGTTTTTCTGTGTGATTGCTATGGAGTTGCTAGGTGGTTTTAAGGGTGTTCTAAGTTGTTGCTATGGTGTTGTTTGGTGGCTGCTAGAGTCTCAGTAAAATGTCCACGTAAATAGTGTCCACTCCTATATCTCTACAATGTTCTCATGTTGATATATGGCTAGGTGGCTCTTAATGGGACATTGTTGGGGCAGACTAGGAAGAGTTTTGCACCAAAGTTTTGTCCAGAAAAAGTATGAGCAAAAACAACAGTGATTATGTAATAGTGATTAACTAATAATTCACTAAATGGGCAAAGTTTCTGCCCCAGTGTTGGTGGTGGTGTTGACATGCAAATGCAGATGGGCATATGTAAATGTTTTGAGTTTCTTAAGAACATCACAACAAGCCATTTTTGCAGCTTACTGTAATTACTGTAAATAAATAGCTTTTCAAGTTCTGAAAGCTGTAATATTTCTTGAAAGAAGTTTTCACAGTATGGGACTCCATCATCATAGATCAATAAAAATGTGGTTTCTTGTGATTCAATCCCTTCCAGGCACCCCAACATAACTGTTCTAAATATTTACCAAACATAAAATGACAGTGATAAAAGAGCCAATATTGCTGCCAGACATCAAGAGAATATGTACAACATCTCAAAGTTTAGGCTAAGCATTGTAGATGTGGGTATTTTAGGTCACCTTGATGGAAGGGAGTCCTAGCTGCCTATGTGGATCTTGGGGCCCGGGGACAATTGCGCTAATGGAGACAGATCCAGGGCACAAAACAGAAAAGAGAGAGCTTTTTTTAGACAAGACAGAAAGGAAATAGAGCAGGTAGCTCACCCTTAGAATTCTGTACCTTTTCACTTCCCCTCAAGACTAGCAAAGTGACAGAGAAAAGTGTTGTCTTATTCATTTAACACCTGTCACACTGATCACTATGGTTCCTATTATACCATAATTACATAATCATAATGTTTGTAAAAAAATAAAATAAAATAGCAATAAAGATAAAAATAAATCTAAAAAGACGGAATCTCTTTTACAAGAAAGGATATTCAAGAACTGCAGCTACAATAAGCAGGAAATGTAGTGTGACTTGTAATTGTGTGAAAGCAAAAAAGCAAAAAAAAAAGAACGGCAAAGGAAGCAGAAATAGCATATAATCTCATTCGGGCGGTAGTTGTCACATCCATGTTAAACTACAACAGTCTTGATACGGGAAAAAATCTGTGTGCCAAAGTCTTAGACCTGATAAGCAAACAACATTTGCACTGGTGGCTTATAAACATGTCATCGACCCAACACTGTAAATCTGTTTAAAAGTAGCACAGTAATCTCACCAGCTTCTTACAATGCTGTGACTGGGGCAACTAGTGATACTGGAAACCATTCATAAGCTGACAACTATTTATTTGCCTCTTAAAATTCTATTCATGAAATTCAGAACAAAAACAAGTTACTAAATACCCCGGTAAAAACTAATTAAATGGTAAGCTGATTGTAATGACTTTCTTGTGCCTAGTTAATGGGCCGTGTGCACAGGCAGTGAATTCAGAGATTACATGAACCTTCTGGCAACAATGAGTCAGAACAGGGTGAATGGAAAGCAGTAAAGTTTTCAAATGTTTCTGCTGGTTCACATCCAAAACATCAGAGCTTTTGAAGCCATATGACTGCTTTGTATAGAAGCAGAAACAGACTCATAATTAATAAAAACAATTTTATGGTGCAATTTAAACATGTAAGTTTGAATTATGAAGACATTTTATATAGCTCTACAAGGAGGTTTCAAACAGAGACAGGAGTCGTATAGATAGTCTTTATGATATTTTATAGCTACTTTTTAAGTGCTTCTTCTCCTTTTTGATATTTGAGAACATTTCTCATTTTGTGTTCGATGGAAGAAAAACACATATGGGTTTTTAATGACATGAGGGTGAGTAAATAATGGGTGAACTGTTCCTTTAAGAAAAGACGAATAAGTGTGACTTCCTTTTATTTCCATAGGGGTTAAGAAGTGAAAAAAATCTAAGCCAATCACAACTGACCATCAAACCGCAATATAAGCAGAGCACCAGCCAGTATTTAATTGAAGTCTAATTGAGATTCCATGTCTGGTGCAGTGAGCTGTAAGACTCTGAGTGATGGACTACTAAACGATGCACTGCATGTGAAATGATCCTTCATGGGGTCTTGTACAGGAAAGAGTAATCTCCTCTGTCTCCTCTGCCCCATGTGACAGTGGAGAGTCATGTGCTCACATCTGTTAGGCGTGGAAATGAAAATTTCTTGTTCTTTTTGTGCAAAAGCTAACACAAGAAGGCAATGCTAACACAAGAAGACAAAGCTAACACAAGAAGACAATGCCATGTACGAACATTCATCTTAGGTAAGCCTGTTATAATTGAACTAACAGCAAACATGCATAAACAAACAATCTTACGACAAGCATGACCACATTCTTTCCCAGATACTCAGTTTTTAAAGTTTAATTGGTTGAAATAAAAGGTGCTTAAATTATGTGCATCATATCATTAGTCCACGGGCAGCTGCAGCCTGTGCATGGATTTATCACATCATGTATTATTTCTTAGCCACACTTAACTCTGACCTATTTCCTTTGATTGCTTCAGTAATAGAGAAAAAGCACAAGGCTACTTCAAGCGAAGGGTCATTTTGTAGAAGCTATACACCTACCATCACCTACAGTGAGATAATGTTTTTTTAGTGCTACTGAAGTACAGGCACATCAATCCAGTGAATGTACAGTGCATTATATATTTCTGACTTGAGTGCTTACAGCATACAAAGAAGCTGAAGATGAAAATGCTAAGCAGTAATGGGAATTTTACAGTAAGCTTTAGAAAGATGATCCATGAGAGGATCAGCATATATGAATAAATGAATAAATAAACACTTCATTTTAACTGACACACAGAATCTCTGTACACACATTTAAAATACAAACACACACGTGAATTATTTACATTTTGAATGATGAGACTTTAAATCAAGCATAAGAAAGCACTATGAAAGACCACATGCACGTAAAAACATAAATCGACTTGTGTAAATAGACTTGTGTAAATATAGATGTAAGCAGAAATGAACAGGGCCAAGCCCCCACAAGATTAGCATGGGCTATGTTGTCACTTGAGCATAATTGAGCTAACCTTTATAATATCATCCTTGGTGAGATTCAAACACACAACCTTTGACAATCATGTCTGTAAATGTATCCGTTATGCTAATCCACAACCATTACACGATAGGTAACGTTGTCTCTAAAGTGATCCAATACTCTCAGGATATGGCTATGGCTTTCCTGTAGCTCAAGGGTTAGCGCATGGTGTTAACGATGCCGAGGTCATGGGTTTAATCCCAGGGACTGCACATACTCAGAAACAATGTATAGTATAATGTAATGTAAGTCACTTTGGATAAAAGCATCTGCCAAATGTCTAAATGGTGTCAATGACCCTTAACAAGTTTCATTTAGATTTGAAAAAGCGTGCAAAATAGTATACAATAAAATACAAAATGGCGGACACGCTTTTTTGCCAACCATTAAGAAATGTCATTACACTCTATTATACTCTACACTCTTTATTTCTTGACCGGCAGGTGGTTTCTTGACCTGTCACTAATTTCACAGGTCAGTTTAGCAGGCATTAGCAATAACAAAACACATTTCTCCAATAAATTTTTTGTCAGGCAGCAAAAGCTTTCCTAAGGTACTGTATAGCCTGACATACAGTTTTTTTCAACTTGGCCAATTTATTAGAATGGCAAAATTCATTACCGTTTGCGAAAACAGAAATTCAATGCCTCTGGGCTTTATCCTTAATTATATTAATTGCAATGCGAACATATTTGAGAGCATAACTTTGTTAATGATTATCAGTATCAGGATAAAGCAACACTACCTTTAATTTACAAAAAGTCATCAAATAAACTGGCAAATACTAGTTTCGAGTCATAGATTTAAAATAAGTGTTTTCAGCAAAATCTACAAATGAATAAAAGCCCTCCTTTACGCAGACTGCTTAGCCCCATCTATATTTAAAAACTAAAAGAAATCGCCTCTTTAATAAGATCTCAATTGCGAGGGCTTTGTCAAGCTGCCAGGAGCTAATGCATTGATCAAAGCAGTGAGAATCAATCATCTTTAGAGAAGTCAAACGTGATTATTAACAATAAAATGACAATTCAAAAAGGGTTTAGGCAAAGTTAATAAATTCACTAATTTTGTTAATCTTTTATGCACTTACATAACTATATTTATACACTTTTTAAGTGTCTAGCTGCAGAATCTGTAGCCTGCACCTAACATAATATTATGATTCTGACACTGCTTGGGTTTCTCCGGTGACAGAGAGAATGTGACACTGTAGGAATGTTAATTTATATAAAAATAGAATAACAGAGTCAGCACATTTAATATGGCAAATATCAGCGTAAAGTACACATAAGAAGCCACAGCACCCAGAAATGAACAGAAATGTGTTTGCAATAAATTTTAAAATGCAGGTTCAGGAGGAGCCTAATCTCACCTGTCAATCATAACACAAGCATATATAAGATGGCTTATCTTTAGCAACAGTTGCCCTACTCCACCCCAACTTCTCCTCTATTCTCATTTCTGGTGTTGAGGGTTAGCTTGGAGCTCCGTCTCCTCAAGGACAGCAAGCTAAGTTTACCAGTATTCCTACCAAGACTTATTTACTGTAATTATTTTACAAATACCATGTTCTTTCTACTATTAGCTGCATATACTGTATAGAGGACAGCAAAACAGAAAGAAGTTGTGACAAACCATTCTCTACATGTATTCCTAACGTGTTTACTTGGGTTTTGCAAGATGATAAACTGTCAGTCTAAACACAATAACACTTTTGAACCAAAAGTCCTGGGCTGGAACATTATATCTCTGGTGCACCTGTTTCTTTCTAACATAAATGCTCTTCAATTATCTGGTTGGTTTAAATGTGTCAGCATGCACTGTAAAATATATATTTTTCCAGGTAACCTTAAATTTTGTATCATGTGGTAACCTCTCAATTAACTAGCCATACTAAAAATACTATTTAATATGACTAAATCAAGCTGTTTGCAACCTGATTAGGTTAAATTAACAAAAGTATTTAAAGAACGAGTTTAGCTAGAAATATTTCCTAACAACATAGTATTCTTACTTTTTACATCATCATAAACATGCTACACGCAAGGCCTTACATGCGTGAAGTTGTCATTTCTATATTTCTTTTTATTGATGTATTGTAGTTAAACCCCAACACATGGTCTAGGTTCATGCAAAACTGTAAAACTAATACTTGACTACCTCAGCAGATGAGTGTACTGCCTGCAGCCCTATAAATGGCCTTCGACAGGAAGCATAATGATTGACACTATGAGTGTGAATATAAAGCCCATTTAGCAAATTACTTTTATACAGATTTATTATGCCAGAAATTATAAATGAGTGACACTTTTTTAGTCACTTTTGGGAATAAAACATAATAGAAGAAAATGATGGTCTGAGTTTTATAAGGACATCAAGGGCCTGAGTACACAAAAGCTACTTTAAAAAAATGGACATTTATGGATTGGATTCATGAAGCCACTTCTTAGCTTGAAGTAATGGTAGCCAAAGGCAGTGAAAATAGTCTTTATTGCAAGAAATCTTCAGAAAACAGAACAGGGCACAACTGTCAGCAAGTCAACTTAATGTACTGTGAGTGAATGAATGAAGTGGGCTGTGCCTCTTACTGGCATAAAGAGCACAACTAAAGCTTCCAAGGTCAGCAACATTACATAACATTTTGACTTATATTATGTGGAAATCATTAAGACATCATACAGATGACACGGCATATTCTTCAAAAATGTATAGGGATTATTTTAGTTCTGAAGATGCCGCTTGAGACAAACAGATCCACAGGAAAGAAATATCTTATTTGCTTCTCCTAGAAAGCAATGACATTAAAAATGTCTCTTGTTTTTCAGATTTTCTCCCAAATTGAACACAGCAATCTCACGTGTCTCTTTCAGAGTTTCAAATGAAATGTCTTATACTGCACACAGATTTGTTCTGCCACCAAAGTGTACAATCAAAATACTGCAATATGGGTACAAACACTGTAATTGTAATGTATGAGCACAAACACTATAACTGTAATATGAGCACGAGGCCAAATAATCTCAGTTATGCTATTCCTGTTCCTTGTGATTTCTCCAAAATGGAATATTGTGAGAAACATCTGGAAGAAATATAAAACTGACACTTAAAGAAACATGATCAACAGCTCAGTTAACTCCTTAACCAATTTAACCTCTTTAACCAATTCTTTTATTATGTTTCAAAATGTGTGCACTGCAGTGTTTTTAGCATATTTCTGTCATAACAGCAACTGATGAGATATATTCACATAAGACAGACTGTACTCAGCAGGTATAAGGCCAAAACAGACACATAAAACCAGCTGCAGCACAAGCTGATTCAGTTCTGCTGATTGGACTATTTTAGCTGCACAACTAAAGGCATCTTGCCTAAGAAAATGTCTTTTTTCCCGCCTTTTTTGATACACAGACAGTGGTTGGCATTTGGCAGCAGGACAGTACATATAAGTGCCCTTGGTGACAGTCTCCGCTCTGGAACAGGTCCAGCAGGCCTTCCAGCTCCCTCCCCTGTAAGCGGGGGGCTATTTATCTCTTGACAGCCACAAGGCCCATCATACAAACATCTCTCCACTGGCCATGCCACAGCTATTGTTCAGCAATCACATCTGCTATGGTCCTGTTTCTCCAGTAGAATTGGACACCGCCACCCCTTATCTTCTTACACTTGTCCACCAACGTATCTGTAGCATGCATACCTTCTCACATTATGGCAGGTTGACATGTTAAAAGGCAAGTGTTGGCTCTTTGAGCAGACTGAGAGACTAAATGCACAGCGCCTGGGGTAAGTAATATCTATTTGAATGTACCACAAAGTGAATGATGCTGGTCAAAATATTATTATCGTCAATGTTATACTACACTTCAAAAGACTTTATGAATAACTGTCTTAACAACCGCTGTTTTCTAAGGTACTAAAAATGTCAAAGAATGTGTACACAGTTTACCTAAAGAAAAAACTTTTGGAAGTAATAAAAGTAATTTTTTACTTCCAGTATTCTTTCATTCACATTTTACACATTTTAGTGTCTTAAAGTAAATTAAAAGTATAGTAAAAAAGTATTATAAATTATACATAATTGTGGTGTATATAGCAGTAAAGTGATGATCACCACATACACAAGATCACTGAAAAGTAGGTTTTTAGTAAGTTGGTGTAGACTGGTTTCTGGTTTTACTAGGCAACACATATTTTGGCTACCAGTTTACCTGCTTAAGAGTATTTAAATTAATGCGCGACATTATAGAAATAGGAAACCTTGAATTCATGAAATATTTCTTAAAAAAGAATGTCGTATTGGCACGTTCTGCAGTACTTTCTGTATGTGCTGAATAAAGAAATACGGAAGATTGTGAAAATTCACTAGACTAACTGTCAAGCTCTAAAAATCACTACACTAAAGGCCATGATATTGAGCATGAGAAGAGAAGCGACTAGGTATCATATTAACAAGACTAACCCAGCCTGTTTAAACACACTGAACCTGTAGGGCATCAGTATAGCATTAAAACGGGTTGCGTTTGAATATCACGTGCAATATTAGCAATTAAAATGACTTGGCGAGGTTACTTACACTGAAGCGTCGAGTAATTGTCCATTAGAATATTTCCACAGATTGTTTAGTACTCCAACAGTAATCCAGGACCGTTCGAGGCTCTGGTGCAGAGACGAGAGTCTGAACTAAAGCATCACACGACGTTGCGCTCTGTTCTCCGCTCCTCCATCGTTTCCCTTACATCAATGCAGTACTGAACGGACATAATGCGCTGTACACTGACAAACTGTTCAACTGATGCGCTACCGAGACGACGCAAATACTCAACTGTTTAAAACCATTCATGAATTGGTGTATTGAGCCATATCCTCCCATTTACTGAGGAGGAATGTAAATTCAAGTTCATTGCCAGCGATTATATCGTATCTTCTTTTCGCGTTACGCATATTCAACGAAACACGTAGACGTCGCAGTCATGGCAAGTGCAACGTCGTGACAAAATAGTTACGGCCTGTGCATTTTCTCTTGCTCCATTCCTATTTTTCCACAATCTCTTTGGTTCAGTGATTTAAATCCAGCGGATCCTCGCTACGTACTTCCTCCGGAGCACACGAGCGCAGGGCGACACTCTGTCCCCTGTACCGGAGTCAAATTATCGGAGGGAGTGATCGGAGGGGAGGAGTGGTCTGAATGAGATGAGAGAGTAGGAGAGAGAGGAAAACCGTCATGACCTGATGAAATTTCTGTACCAGCAAAGGACAATACATGCTCATCTGTCCCCCACGTGTCTTTTTTGGAGACAGGAAAAGGTGAATGGTTGTTTCCCCTTCTAACTTACAAAACTATACTATAATTGTCACAAAACAAATACTAAGCAAAGTTTTAGCTACAATATAATAGTTATGATTATTAAACACGAAATAATGTAATAACTATCACCATTGTAATCAAACAATTTTAAATTATTTTAAATAGTATTTATGCATAACTCACTGGTGTTACTATAGCACATACATTGTAAATACTAACTTACTATAGTGAGTAGAAACGTAGACACGTTAAATAAAGTGTTACCCAACATTATCATGTGAAAATGAAAATATATAGGGCTCTTTATTATCCTGTTTTCCTCAAAAGTAACAAGAAAATATCTGATATGGTTATTCTTTGTCTGAGCCTGTCAGAGTTTACAATGCAATTATTAATCCAGTTCTATTCATTAATGTTAGGTTTAGTGCTACAAACTTATGACTAAATCTGCAATCTACTAATTAATTCCATCTTAAATCATTTTCTAAATTTCTAAATTAAATCTACAAATACTACAGAATCTGTGAGAAAAGGATGTACGGCAGTTACAGAAGAGTAAAACTGTTTAAATTGTTTCAAGACTGTTTCAATGCTGTTAAGTTGACGCTAGGCATTTGTTGCTTACAATTCCTGAACCGGAGATGAGCTGGAAAAACACAATCCCTGTAGCAGATAATTGAATTTCCTGTAGTTCTGTTACTCCTGGAATGTCAGTCTAAAGTTGTTAATGTATTTCTAGCCTTTTCTAGCCTTTACTACATCTCGCTCACCAAACTGTTTTCCCATCTGCACTGTATTTGCTTTTATAACCTAATTTTTAACTTGCTGTATAACTTGTATTTTGACGCCAGTAACTGCTCATTGTTAATAAGTAAGTAGTTGTAAATAAGTGATGGGTAGTAATTAGTCTTAAATACACAGACATTTGACCATTACTATGAGGTCTGGTCCACTATACAGCTTATTTTAGCCAAGAAATGTCTTCTGATACAGAAAATGACCAAATGACATTTAAGGGTAGCTCAAGGGTAAAATCCATGAGGTTTCAATAACAGACCAGCGAGCACCAGAAGAATGAATGGAAACTCTGTGTACTGACTCAAGCACACCAAGCACCCTTTTAGTTATAGCAAAATATCTTCTTGTAGAGTTAATTCTCTTTATTGTCACATTTTTGTTTATATTATCAAAAAATCAACATAGAGACATGACCACCACCCATTTTTTGTCACCCTTTCACATCCTTAAAACATAGAAATAACACATTTTCCTTGTTTTCCATCTTGGGTAATGCATAGTCTACATATCTGTTAATGTATTGTGGAATGCTGACATGTCTCATGCAACCCAACTGTGATCAGCCTGTCAGGTACCAAACCTGTATGTGCAATTGAGCTATGAATGTAAGTAGCCATCAGTAATCCAACCATAGTGACACAGTTTTTACAATAAACAGCGTTGAATTGCGTTTAACGTTGAAATTAAATGTTGAAATTAATTAACTATTATAGGTTATTAAATATCACAAGTTTACATTTCCATTAGACCATGTTCATTATTGTAGAGGATGCAGCATGATATCCAACCTGTCCATGTTGGCCTCGGCCTGTTTTGGCCGGATTGTGACAGAAATTGCCAAAATATCATTGAGTCTGATTGGATGCACAACCTTTGACATCAACTACACTGGAAGGTAATTGGAAGATGACAAGACTGATAATTTTGCTCTCTTACTATGCACAATTACATTTTATTATTTGCATTTACCATTGTTTTATCCCTGCTGTCCACCCTAGTAAACCAGACCTGGTACCCATTTTAGGGTCCCGATTGAGAACCACTGCACCACCACTGAACAAAGTAATGAATTTCTTCTAAATAAATGTTTGTGAAAAATGAAAAGGTTGCTTTCAGTGTTGTCAATGACTTCCATTTGAGTTTCCTATTAGTGTAATGGACAAATCCATTAGTATTTTTAAAAAAAATGGCTTTCCTACATTTGCTAAATAAATTACATGGTCAGCTATTTCTAAGAACAAGATATTACAGTATATGCTATGCTCTGTCGTCCAAGTACTTAAACAGGAGCATAGTACTGCACTTACATTTTATGTGCTTGTCTTGTAAGACAGAGCAATTTCCTCCATATTTTCTAGTCTTATTACAAAACAAAGCCCTTTTTAAATATGTTCAGGGAAATAGTGAAGCATTTTCTAATTTATTGTTGTAAACTGAAACTAGCTGTTGTAAATTAGCATGATAATGTTGAACAAAAATATGTTTGTTCTCTTTTATGGGTCAGTTGGCCTACTGGTTAGTCGGGCTTGTAATCAGAAGGTTGCTGGTTTGATTCCAATGCTGGCAGATAGCAACTGAAGTGCCCTTGAGCAAGGCATCTAACCCCCAATTGCTCCCCAGGTGCAGTAGTGTGCTGCCCACTGCTCCGGGTGTATGCGTGTTCATGACTTGCAGTGTGTTTACTTCTCACCAGTGATGGGTTAAATGCAGAGGTCATATTTCGGGTTACCATATCTGACAAATATGTTACTTTCACTTATCCTTTCGATGTTTACTAGGTACACATCACGTTTGGAGACACAAGCCATGTCGCTGTAGTGAAATAGCTAGAACCAACAATCTCAGTTTTAATATGTTTACATTATGCACCATAAACGTACCACAAACATTCCTGATGCTCATATGTAAATACTTTTCACGTGCCTCTAAGCCAGACCTATATTGTATATTGCTGACAACCATTGCAGCCTTTACTACACTGGACTAATTTGCATTTTTTGGTTTCATATAAATCCCCACAAGGGTACTCAAGCAGTGACTACTTCATTAAAGATCTGCACAGAAGCTTCTATCTACTGGGGCCTTTTTAGAGCTGAGATCAGGATCTTGTCAACCCACCTCACACGTTATGTGTTTTAAATACTGTATGCTGCTGGGACCGTCTTTTCGGTTTCATACGGCTGTCAGCTAACTGAAGTGAACGCTCTGAAGTGACAATGTACCTGCTATTGCTACACATTACACACCCAGAGATTCATCTCTCCTGTATATAACCAGCTTCTGCTTCACCTACATTTACCCAGAATTCAACTTGTTGAATGTAATAGATTAGAACAGGTCAGATAAATGACACCAAATATTTACAAAGTCAATCACAAGAAATTCTAAGAGAAAAAAAAACAAAAATTCTAAACAGATTTCCTTTATTCTTGCTTATGAACAAACACTCATGTACAGCCTTCTTTGTCTGCAAACACATCTTTCAAAGCACTTTCTTGCCCTGCAGGTGTGTACACTGGACACTACTTTCCCATCTACCCACTGAAGTGCAATTATTTTTGTTTGAAAATAAATGCCCCCTCAGGCATCTTACTGCTGTTCCAAAATGGCTGTCTTCATTTTCCACCATTTTGTTCCTAAACTATCTGATGAAACAGATCGTTTGTGAGGTGACACTGTAGGCATAACACCTTTCTTTCTTTCTTTCCTTCTTTCTTTCTTATAACATCATAAAACACAGGGAGAAAACAGAGAGTAGGTGCAAAGAAATCATATTCACAATGTGGAACAAATTTATTTTTTAAAAGCTTTCAGCTTCATCAGTTACTTCTATACACTTTCTACCTTAAACATTGCTGACCCCTGGTCCTGCAGGCTCAGTTGTGCTTTGACATGGACCCTGGACCAATGGAAAACTCAACATAGTGTTCCTGAGGTCTATCACCCTACCTTAGCAGTTCAGAGATCCACTATAAAACTTTATGTAAGTTTCTGGGGCAGGAAGACCATAGGACTATCCTTGAAGCCACAGGATAGAATTGCATGACAAACAAATGCCCCCACTGTAATAGCAGGAAGGAGAATTGGCCTTTATTGCAATTCAACTAATTTGAGAAAAATTAAGAACATAAACAGAAGCACAGACATTCTGTCTAATATTTCTATTTGTATATCACAGACAAAAGAAAATATTATGAGATTGAAATGACATGGAAAGGATGTTTTAAATGATTATTTTTGGGTAAACTATAAAGCTTCAATAGCAGCTGAGAATGGTGGTATTATAAGGGAAGAAGGGGGAAACTCTGAGAATGCTCCTTGTAATCAGCTTTCTTGCTTCAAATAAAGGTGTACTTTCTACCAAAGCATGTAAACCGCAATTGATCGCACACTGCTTCTTTGTTCAGGGCAAAGACCTACACGTGGGGGTCACCTGGGGCATTAGATTAGGGCAGTAATAAATTCACTACTCTAGAGTCAGTTCTGTAAGACGCCATGCTCCTTTTCCCTGGGTGCAATGCTTTATTCCTGCTTTAGGAACAAAGCTGTACTTTTCCTCTAGCTGCATTACAGCATTTCTGTGGTGTCCTTTTGTTTTAAGAGGATGTGTTGTGACTGTCCTCTGTGCCTTGCTGTTTGTCTGCTGTTTGTGAATAATGCTGTATTTCTGCATTGTGAGTGTGTCACTATGATTTTGACTGCTGCATTTGCTGCAGCTGCATCTATGGAAGCAAGTCTGATATACCAGTTAGAGACCTGGGCATCAATGCTAAAACCTAAAAGGGGCAAATATGTAACATATCCTGTAACATATCCTGTTTAAAGCAACATTTTATATTCACAAATAAGTGCATTAGACAGTTCCTACAGTATTTGTGTAACAGGCCCTTGGACACCTTCACCCTAATAATGAAATGTGGCTTAAATTAGATCCTACCTCCAACACCTGAGAACACATTGTGATGACATGCCAATTTGTCCTTTATGCAGGTGTTTCCAAAATCTACTTGCTGTCTAAAGCTTCATTGACTCACCTAAAGCAAGAGATGTACAGTATGTACAGAGATGTACATGTATTGATGGCCAAGCATGAAGGGCTATATATGTTATTGAATAAAATGCAAAATTGTAAAGAAAGATCATTTCTATAAAGCTTCTAAAGCACAATTCAGCTCTCCGTCTAAAGCAGAAATCTCAACCCTGCAAATCTCAACCCCTAGCTTCCCTGTGGGCTCTCTGTTGCTATAGCAACCTCATCCTTCCTCCATTCTTTCTGGGTGAGAGCTGAGGAGATGGATAAAGTGCCCAAAAAGAAAGTGTAAGACAACAGGATTAAGAACTAGGTCCAGATCCTTCAAGAAAGCAAAACGGTAGCATAACGAGTTAGCAGTTTTGCTAACTCTTTTCCTGGTCTGCAATGCACTTAAATCTGTCGTTCCACAAAAACAGGATGGCTCTGGCTGAGAGCAAAATTAAATTAGACATGCTGTGGTACAACGTCACCACACGTGTGATGTTATGCAGGCATATATGTTGTATATATAGGTTTGTACAAAGGCATTTGCAACTAATTGCAAACGTTTAAATCAACATTGCAATTTATCACTAGTTGCAGGTATAATATTACCACACTAGTAGAACAGATGCATATTTGTGTCAGATCGGCTTGTGTAACAGATGGCATGAATATAACATAGAATCCTGATGCCCAAATCAAAAATTTCACAGTAATGTAATTCACCTTTGCGCAGCTGCATTGGGCACCTGCATGGGGCCAAATGGATTTGAATGCAAACAAATGTTTTGTGTAAAACACATATCTCTGGAAATCTCAGCTGTCTGAGGCAGACTGGTTAATCACTTGTCTGCCAGGCAGGGCAATTCTATTTGGCAAAGCCATGTTTAAATTATTCCAATAAATGTCCCTGGGGTGCCCCAAGTCACTGTTTCCCTTTTCTTTTGTTATTGTTTAATTATTAGGCAGGATTCATTCCATTCGGGAAACAGGATTAGTCTCACAAAAACAACTGTGTCAGACTAAATATCCAATCTGATATAAATATCCAATTCGTTTGGCGATAGAAGATAATCCCAAATAAACACAAAAAAAGTAAAGGGAACAATTTACTGTATACATTACCCTAGTTTGATCCCTATGGTTGTACATTTAACATTGACATTTTTTAATGTCATTAATGTGATAAAAAAAAATTTTTTAACATTTATTAAATTTGACATTTTACCACGTCATTATACACATTTCCTTGTAAACCATATGTTCATGTATACACACACATACACACACGTCACAGGTATAGCCAAACCTGTACACCCACAAACAGTAATTAAAAAGACCCTTATTATAAGTAATTATACATTAAAGCCAGGCGGGATGTTTAACAAATGCTTAGTCATTTACATTGTTTGTATTGTGACATTTAACTGTCCTCTTGGATCAACAGGTGAAATATCACCCATGACAAAACACCAGGAGGACCTTTAACTTTACACATGTAAGATCACATCACGTCTCATATCACATCTCATATTTGGTCTCTCTCTTTTATAACTAAAAAATAGCTCATTGCTACCATGCAAATCAAAAAGTAAAAAGCAAATGATATAAAATGCACATGCAATAATGTCTTACTGTACATCCCTTAACACACTTCACCATTACAAAAATAAAGCTATAGTTCAGATATCTTCAGCTTGTATGTTCAGATCCTGTCATACAAGCCCACGGGAGATAAGTGATAGCCTCATTGTGAGAGAGGCCCATCAGCTGCCATGCTGTTATAATGAAGGTTTAGAAGACAAGAAAGGCACAGGCCTCACCAGCAGACCTGAGAGCCTGCCAGCCTCAGCATGGAACAGGGAAGTGTGAAACCTCTGCCAGGAGTGGTAATCACATGAGAAAACTCTCAATTATTCACCCTGAGCAAAATAATGCAGACGAGCAGACACTGTTCTGAAAACACACAATCTGGTGCAACTTAAATGTTTTGTGTCATTAAACTAATAAAATAATCTCAAATCAATATCTTGTGTCCCATCTGGTGTAATGTACAGTTATCCAATCATTATCGCAAAATAATAAACCCCTTCAGTGAGATACAAAAGTGATTACCCTATTGTGCATAAAAACCTGCATTATATATAAGTATATATGTATACATTATACTTATAACTGAATATATTTTACATATATGAACCAAGGGATCAAGGTATGGCTGGTTAGCATGGCCCAGTTAGCCCTTGCTGGTAAAAGCAACTTCCATTGAGATAAATGGTAGCTAGCGATAGCTTTCTCCAGATATTGTAGACCTCCTTGAACTGAACCTGGCAGGTGTATGTGTGGTGCCATGGAAACATTGTGGGAAGTGATGGAGACAATCCAAGTGGAATGTCATGGAAACACTGTAAGGGCAAACACAGTTTGACATGAAACTCTCATCCTGAAGTCTAGCTGTAGATATAAGAATTACAAAATGTTAATAGTACACAATTCCTTATAAATGTTTAGTCTTGATGAAAATCTTGATGGGAGGTCATAACAAGATGATTGCATTGCATGGTTCCAAGATTTGTTTAATTAGCTTACTGTAATTGCATCGCCTGCTCCCCAGATTTTTTAATTATTGTGATAAAAGGAAATGTATGCCTGAAACAATCATGATAACCAGGCATTCGTTTATTTAATGACAATTCATATTAATTCAGTACTGTACTGTACGTTTACATTTCCTCACCTGTCTTTTGTGTTGAGGGACACACACAGAATTAATGTAAATGCAGACATCTGAATAATGTCAATGATCACCAGAAAAGTGACCCTACTTACTAGAAGAAACTGACACAGGGTCTGGTAAGAGTGTGTGTCTGAAAGGAGCAGGGGGGCTGACTGCAGGAACTAATGTTACACCACCTACCACACTGCCTCTTCAGGGACTCCATGCTTTCTCTCCTATCCACGCCGCTGAGGTGTAGCTATGCTCCATCTGCTGCTGTTGCCATGCCAACAAGTCCCACTGATCTACATAAGAGCATGGAGGGAGATCTGTTCGTCTGATCTATTAGCATGACTCAACGGCATATTCATCTTTGCCAGCCCTAAAGCCAGTCATTTTGGAAATATGACTGAATGTAATTAGGTTGACCTCTGAATGAGAACACACATGCATATTCTCTTTACTCCTACCCGAACAAAATAACATTTTCACAAAAAAACACAACACAAAAAACACACATAACACACAAAAACAAAAATTTAATTTAAAAGAAATTCTACACCTCAAACAGAAATGTACAGTGTTTGGCAGTTACTGTCAGATGTAAAGTACATTGTAAAATGTTTTTTAAATGTAGCGTAACAGTACTACAACTGGAATAATGAACTGATAGCATAAATAATGAGGATACTCATAAATATGTAAATTCCTCCAAAATATTAAAAAGAAAGAAACATCTTCCTGCTTTTAGACGCTAGCTATCAAATAAAAGATATAGGGAAGACTTAGGCTAGTTAATAATTGTCACAGTAGCATTTTTTTCCATTTTAAATCTGGGCTTCAAAATGATAGTGAACGTGTCCATCAGCAGTGCCCAGGAAAAACATTGACCTCTAGAGCATTTAAGTGAATTTGTTGGAACAAAATTCCCACAAATTATTTACAAGAGTTTTGAACTAAGTGTTGAAATCAATATGACTGTGTACTGTATAGCGGTACAACAACTGCCTTGTGAGAAGCACTCTCTTTTACAATTGGGGGACAATTGGTGTATATAATTAGGACTGGGGTATTTCTTACAGCTTAATCTAATAATTTCACTACTTCAACTACTTATCTGCATAATTACAACCATAAGCATATATTATTACATATAGTATATAAGGTAAAGGTAACATTCACCTCATCATTGACCCAGCAAACAGATGTAACTAAAAGACATTTTATTTAAATTCTATACTTTAGGGGGACTGCAATTTTTCTACTACATTCAAATGTAACCCATGGAATCTAAAACACTTATTTACATGACACAGAACTAGTTCTTAGAAGGACTGTGGCTGTACCACAGAAACAGTATCACGTGGTTGTTATTAGGTTATTAGGAAATATATGTACCATAGTGTTTATGTTGTGTTGTGTTTAGTTAGTGCTTTGATGCTCTTCTGGATGCAAAACACCATTACCTGCAGCACGGAGTCATTCACTGGCTACATATGCTGAATGTGGCAACCACTGGCAATCGATGCAAGTGCAAGTTTTCGTTTTAATCGATCGTAGGTCAAGAATTCCACGTCATCCAGCACTAAATCTGTTCTCTGTGTTCTTAAGTATCTCCTTTTACAAATTTTTACAATGAGAGATCTGGCGAGGAGAATTGTTGTCTATGAGTCAAAAATTGTGAGTCAAATTGTGAATTGCTAGTTCTGTGTTGACTAAAATATTGTTGGGAAAATATTTCTCCATCATCAGAAAAGGATTTATTTGTAAGATTTTACTGCAGCATAGCAGAATTATATTGGAGCTTGTACCCCAGTAAGGAGTGTAGTTAACCCCTTCGGGTAAATGCTACCAGTGTGCTGCCTTTCCCATAGTTACTATACAAAATAGGAATAATGAAAAATTACAATCGCATAATTTGATTTCTCTACTAGGCACAGAGCAATACTCCAGGCAATAAGATTGGGCCCACACAGAGGCAACCTAAAAATAAAAGCTAAAGCACATTTAGCTCTGTCTGTGCTGTTCATCCAGAAGTAAAACATGTTTTAGTAACAATAATAACATAGACAACTGTCAATTACAGATACTCAAGCAAAATGAAAGCTTACAAGATCAAAATGTTTTAAGATAATTATTATTATTCCTAATGAGGGGTCCTGAAAAACTGATAGCTGCATGCTTTTTGCATTTGTATAACCTTATTTTGGTTGCAACATTTGTTTCTAAGACAAGACGCAAGTAAGTTATAGGCTCTGCGCAATGTAAGAAACACAAAAATTCCTAATACCTAACATGGTGGCTATAGGAATACCTTTTCAGGTATAAGAGCCAATTGTCCCCGTGTAATTTTTTATAGTGGCTTTATCTTGTCTGAAACAGTATGTGCATTAGCTGGACCAGTCTATGCGCATAGAACCAGAAAAAAAATTAAACATTGAAATAATCCACAAAGTTTCGGAGATTTCAGTATAGAGCTGTACTTAGGCCTGTTGCCTAAAATGGCCATGTCCCAAATGCTGTCTTAAGCTGTTGCAGTAATCCTCCATGAAAATGTTCATCAAGGGTGCATAACGGGCGCATAGAAGCAGCAAAAGGGGGCACCTTTCTAAAATTACATAGACACCCTACTGGTTTGTGGACTTCAAGAACATGTGCAAGTACACATCAAGCGCAGCATTTGAGACACAACCATAGAAAATAGCAGCCAAGGGGCATAACCAATAAGTTTGCTCCTTGTTACTATTATATTTTGCATAGAGCCAGTGGTGGGGAAACAGGCTTAAAGTGCATGTTTAGATTCAGTTACATATTGGAGAGCCTTTAACAGATCAGTTAATAAAACAAGTAAATGTCAACATCATTATAAAACATATAAAACATTATAGCTCAATGATTCAATCCATGTGTCTACCATTTTTTTAACCATTACACCTCCCATAAATTTAATGTATAAGTTTAAGGTGCAATGCAGTACAGTAACTTCAGTGTCCATTTGTGTCCATTTACACCACAGCTAGACTGTGTTGTAACTTCAGCACAGTTGGTGCCACTGGCCCCTGATGGGTTAAGTATAATCTTCTTAAACTGAGAGGATAAGTCAAGTATGTGGTGTAAGATCCAGTCAGTATTCTAGACCCACCCCCCATTAACATGAACTTTTTGTAACTCTTTGTCTAGATTCAATGAGAAGACACTATCTTCTAATTTTCACACAAAAGCATAAATATTGTCAGAAGCAGCTGAGGGATACTGAGCTATTGATGACGGATGAGGGTTTTTGAGGATCAGGGGATGCCACACAATCTGTCCTTTTTGGCATGCGCCTATTTTGGCTTTTACCAAAATTTTTGCCAAAATACTGTTTGATTGTTTGCACATCCTTCAACTTTAACAGCATGTTATATGTGAAGCGTTTTCTCCTCGCTTTTACAAGCAGATAAGTTTAGATAAGATAAATTATTTGTGATATCCTAACTATTCCCAGAGAACGCACATACTGATTAAATGTATAACTTGAATGAACTGTAGGTCGCGTTGGATAAAGCATCTGCCAAATGTGTAAATGTAAATGTAAACTTTGAATGATTATATAATAAGTTGCATTCTACCATTTGCATTGAATTGCATTCCATGCTGTACACAACCCTATAAGAATAGACAGGAAACACTTTTCTATTATTTACATGATGACTGGTAGAGAACCTATAGAACAGAATTTTGACATCACCCCAGAAGCTGTTTCTCCTGTAAGCTAATTAGCCAGCCAATAGTGACATACTGTAGCTCCTTAACCTTTCTGCCTAAATTGTTCCAAACAATTGACACTGCATCATAATGAACTTTCGGAATGGGTCGGCGCTGGATGCTTGCTTTCACATTTTGTCCAAGATTTAGTTCTCCACATATCTCACAAGTCCTCTAATTTAGTCCTCTAATATTTCACAAGTGCTTTTGCCCGACCAGTCGCCATTAATCTAGACTCAGGATCTTCCTCAACAAAGTTTCTCATCAGTGCAATGGCTGAGGACCAGAGCCAGGAAATTCCCATTCTTTAAAGATAAACCTGCTACCCTTTTATCCTGCCATATATAGACAAAATCTAAATGTACCAATGGGAATATTGCCCTCATGAACATGATCCTCTGTGTTAACTAGATTCATAACCGGAACACAAATTCACAATATAAGTGTCTTGTTTAATTAGTGATCCAACTGGGATCCTTCAGTGAATAACAGGTGTCAGTTTGACATGACGTTCAGTCAAAGCCAAGTATCATGATGTTATGAAAGTCTAACCTGTGCCATCATATATGGTGCTTTATTGTCCTTGCTTTTTTGTTTTAAAGTCGCAAGACTGGTAACAATAACAATAGAAAATAACAATGTACATTATATAACATGAGTTTGAGTAATAACAGAATTTTTTCTTTTTGGGTGAACTATTCCTTTACACGGTTTAAAAAATGACTGCTGTTACAGTGACTGTGGAAAAAAATTCAGTCAGTGCATACATGGATGAGATCTGTGACTCAACGAAAATATTAGGAGCAAAGTCACACAAGGATTTAGGAGAATGTGTGTCAGAAATTACAGTGTAGTGCAATTCAGCATGACTTAATTTCCACCTAACACCTCCCTTCTCCTCACCAAAGCCAACAGAGAGAAGGTGTTAATGAGAACACATGGTTAAGTAGCGGAGGGCGAGAAATGTTCCTGAAACCGTTCATTAAGCATCTCACAGGCATGCTCATGTATGTAGATCACCCAACCCAAGATCTGCCATATAAGCAGACTCATCTTGAATTATATATCTAAATCTAGAATTAAGAGAAAAAACTCACAGCTCAGCATGTATTTGCACCAGCCATATTTAAATAGAACAGTTAGCCACAAAGTCATTGTTTTAACCTTGGATGTGTTCCATAGCAACAATATTAGCACACTTTGCTTTAACCCTACTAATGTTTTTTGTATTTGGCATATAATATAAAACAACCCAAACTGTCAAGTGATAAGCTAAGCTTTACTGTAAAACCACTCTCTTGGTTTTTTAAGCATGGAACACCAACAGAGTTTTTATTTTCAGGTTGTCATTGGCCTTCCTTGATAAACAAAATACCATATAAGAAAATTATTAATTTTCAGAATTTTCCAGAATGATTATTTCTGTTCTCATCCATTTGTTGTGTTGAGCAGTGTTCCTTTACGAAACCCAAAAGTCTATAGCTTCCCAAATCGAGATTGTTGCACAATTGTGTCCAGCTGTTACCAATCTGTACTGGAAACAGGCCAAAAGTTAAATAATGGCATTATTTGTCTCACATCCATGCAGCAATAAAGCTCAGTGAGGCCATTACATAAGTTCACTGAACCTTTCGATAGACCTCTATGAGCACAGGAAATTATAGAGCCATTTGGATTGTCGTGACAGTAGCTATAAGTTGTACAAGAAGGGCAACAGTAATAGGCATGGGACAAAAGGCCAACTCTACCATAACCCCCAAACATACTGCTTCATTTTACTGAGAGATTTCATCTGACCTTATTTACATCCCTGTTAAGCATACAAACCCAGAGACTCGAAATAAAACAAAGATCATTACATTTATAAAGAAGCACAGACAGACAGTATCATCAGGGCATTATCGATTTATAGCTTTCTGCTGTTTAATACACTTACCAAAGAAGAAATGGGATGACCTTATGTAGATTTTATTGCCCACTCTCTGTAGAGATTCCCAGAGCAGGCAGGACTTCTGTGGATTATCACTGGTGGGTAAAGACAGCCACCCAGTTTATTTGTGTGCAAACACTCATGTTTTCCTCATCTTTAGCCTCCTGTCCGAATCCTGCCGGCCACTAGACTCTGATGGCATTTCCTGTTATATCACCCATGTTACACTCTCAGTCCTCACGCACTGACCAAAAGAGACTGCCTCTTGCTTCCAGATGCACCTGCAAAACAGTGAGGAGCAGACGTTATTTATTTTAGCCTAACGCTTTAAATCTGCAGTCAGAAAAGGTGGCAAAAGAGGAAACCTGTAGCTCAACAAGTAGAGCATGGTGTTAGTAACAATAAGGTCATAAGTTCAATTCCCAGGAAGCACACAATGTGTAAAATGTGTGCCTTGAATTTACTGTTAGTAACTTTGGGTAAAAGTTGTTTCTTGATTTTGCACTCTTGATCTTTTAAAAAAACAGCATAATGCAGTGTATCATGCAGAAAATATGACACACTTTGTGGGGCAGTTGTGGCCTACTGGTTAGTGAGTTGGACTTCAGAAGGTTACTGGTTCGATTCCAGCACTGGAAGGTTGCAACTGAAGTGCCCTTGAGCAAGGCACCTAACCCCTAATTGCTCCCCGGGCGCAGTAATGTGTGCTGCCCACTGCTCCGGGTGTGTGCGCGTTTACGACTTGCAGTGTGTGTTCACTCCTCAATAGTGATGGGTTAAATGCATCGCAAAACTCTGGAACACACACTAGTGTGGAGTATAAAGTTGAACAGTTTACAGTTTAACGTTTAAAAATGCGAGTAGAAAAGGGTTTGCTAAAATTACACCAATTATTGGATGTTGAAGTCAAAATGAAGCGACATTTGCAATTGGCTGAGTCTGAAACGCTGTACAACCACACAGAGTCAATTTTAATTTCATGTTGACATGAAACAATATTGCATCTGAGAAAATATGGGCCAATATCTGTTCCTTCTTATTTATTTTGATACTGTGAAAAAATCACAGTATCTTTTCCATGTGATTTAGTAATAGTGCAAACATAGTTCCAGAAGCATGAAATCTATTAAAAGAAATAATAATTGCAGGGCACGAATACAATAAAAGAATCAAGATGATGTAAATCACATCTAATCCACTTGAATGCATCGAAAACATTTTATATCTAGTGCTTGTAAAGAAGGTTTACTAGAAAAATAACATATGCATTTAACTTTAAACAGTGTATGTGAAGAATATTATTTTATAAAGAATATAAATAGAGAAAGACGAGAAAAGAGAGGCCTGAAAGTTGGGCCTAGAGCTCAGATAGAGAAGAGCATAAAGTAAGGGCAGAATCCAAGAGCAGAGCTCAAGGAATACACCCAAAGGAAAGAAGAGCATGGAAAAGAAGAGACAGAGCATATCTTACATTCCCTTTTTATCCTTCCTTGACCATGTGATTAAAACCAACCTAAGATAATCAAACTGACCAATCAGAAGACCACGTTTAACCCCCACTGTACTGGACAAATGGCAAACCCCCTACATACAACACAAACATCTCAGCCAATAGCCTTTGTTCTCTATCAGCTTATCTGTGAACTCAGGAATGCAAAGGGTCCCTTAAAGCAAAGAGATGGGGTTGTGACACAGCAACAAATGCCATTTAATATTCAACCCAACACCTTCTAATGTTTTGCATATTTTTAGTCACTTAGCATGGTATTAGCAATGTTAATATCATGGGTTTGATTCCCAGTTAATACTCTGTATATTTTCAGTAAGTTGCGTCAGATAAAAGTTTCTATGAACATCATAAAACCTGTATCATACTTTAAACTGCAGCCAATCAAACCACTGTCCATATTATCTTGAAGCGGAATACAGTGGGGGTGTTGTGATAAACAGATATGACTCACTGGGTGCCAGAGAACAAACCGATCTGAATTTTCCTCAGTGCTTCATGTTCTCTTCATGTTCATTTTAAAGCACGTCTCTACGTTAATACCAGTCAAATTTTGCACAGCCCCAGAAAATTCTAGAGTAATGTTAATCTGGTCATGGCCTTGGGTACATGGCTAAACAACCATCAAGCTTTCCACTCCTCCAGCAGGAGGGTTTCTCAACATAAACCATTCAATGCATCTAAACATACCTTCATAACGAGGATGCATGACTCATAGGCATTAGATGGAGTTGCAGGAAATCATTGCCAGGCTCAGCAGAAAGATAAAGGGGATTACATGAGTGATGCCAGCAACACCCTGCCACGATGGTGCAACTATTTATAAAATTGTCCTCAAAAACACAAACAAAACACAAAAGCACGTACTATTTCCTTTTGATCACAAAATGTACTGTAGTATGTTACATTTAGAACAAGTATGTGCTTGTTTTAAATTCTATTCAAAATAATGGAATACTAATTGGTTAAAAAATAGGGGTATAAGAGAATGTGATAATGCAGTCATCATAACAGCAAAATCACAGTTCCAGGTGTGTGTTTGGTGCTGTTTGCCAAATGCTAACTAGTTTCCAACACCTGAGGTCCAGATTCGCTCAGCAGGAAATGAAGTCAATGACCTCATGCTTATGGATTCCCACAACACATAGAAGCATTCTGATGAAATAGGCTTAACCAAGAGAGGAGATGGAGCGTAATTAAATCGCATCTCCTGAGGGGAGCCCGCAGCCAGCGATCAATGGTGGGAAAGAGTATTGAAATTCGCACAGTATGGCAAAGAGCAGCATTTAAACATGCCAAGATCGGGTTCAATTGCTCAATGTAATGGAAGTGAAATGTTTAAGGTCACTGTCCCAGTGAGGCTTTGTAGATGGCGGGGAGATGGCGGCTCAGACTCCATCCTACAAATGATGATGTATAGCTGGACGGGCCCTCCAACTGTGGCAGGATCTGAATGGAGAAGTGGAATTCGACCTCCATTCAATTGTGGAAAGACTCTTTCTCTGCACACCTCACAGAAAACACACGTGTGGACCGGTAACACAGACATCCTGTGCATTCACATTTTGAAGCCAGGTGAAGTTGAATGTAACTCCCCAAAAAATAATTATGTTGTGCAATTAATGTAGGTAAAACCATTTTTCGAAACCATTGTGGCAGAAACTTCCATACAAATCGTACCAAATCATATAAACTAAACCGACATCTTTTCTGCAGAAGACATAAGAAGTTATTTAGAAAATGTCAAATATTTTTTAAAGAAGGTGCTCTTTTGCGTTCAACAAAAATGGATGTTGATTACTGGCAATTGCAATTTGTTTTATTACAAAAAAGGTTTCCTTGCAAACCAATTGAAAACTGTATCATACCACCTACTTACATTTACATTAAAAAACTACTAAGTAATGTTTTTGTCCATTGGTCATGTCTTTTCATATAGGGCCTTAAGTAATCCAGGACTTGCCCTGTTGCCTTGTCAAACAAACACGACTGACTGGAAACAAACAATTCATTTTAACTTATTTGACTGAGGATGCAAAATAGAACAGAGGTACATAAATGTCTCAGTGACATATTGTAAAGCTAATGGCTTCCTATTTTGGTGGGTGTTTTTACCTAGCAGTGTTCAATAATGCCATTATATTTCTGACAGGACGTGAAGACAGTGAAAGCATCTGTTAAAGGCTGAAATCCTTCCAATACAATTCAAAGTCCTTCAAAGGCAGCGTTCGCCACCTTGCACTCATTTGATGATGGCTAGGCTGTCCTCAGGTCAGACATGGCACAAATAAAACAGATAAATTAATAAACAGAAGGAAGTGAAAAATGGAGCAATCGTCCCCAAGGTCCTTTCGTTTCTGGAACGTACTGTCAACATTGCTACACCAAACCGAGGTAGTACAAATGTAAAATCACATCATGAATGTTTATTATGAAGCACAGCAGGGCACACATAATCATTCCTGCCTCTAATGTTGACGGCCTACGGCAGAGTCGAAAATAAGGGGGGATGTCATGAGAAAAGAGGAGATCGCTGTGTTACTTGAACAAGAGCACCTCCAGGCATTAACAAAGCCCATATGGCTTTTCACACAGTAAGAGTTTTATGCACTGCACCTGCCTGTAGCATTTAAAGTTTTAAAGAGATGTGTTTTAAATGAAAGTGTAGCTGTATTGGCTTTAGTCGTCGATGTACTTCAGCATATATAACATAAGCATGTTGGCTCTGTGATCTTGTGTGTGAATCTTTAGACAATTAAATAAGGAAAAATTTTACCATTGTGTTATTACAAACTTGGATACTTTCTTTTATTGAACTCAAAGGGAGTTATATAGCAGAATGTCCGAGCTGATCACATAATGAAAGTGAATAGGGACAAAGGAAAGCAGTGGTCACCATTCACATTTATTGTATGGAATAAGCATCTTAGACTTCCTCACAAGAAAGAAAGTCATAGCTTTGGAATGAAAAGTATTTAAACTGTCCCTTTAAATTACATGAGACTTTTCTGAGATTTCCATTTTCAGCTTTTCAACAGCTTTCCTGTCAGTTTCTGTGGTAGATCTGCATTAGCATAAATCATAATGTTAATCTGTGAACATTTATAAAATACAAATTCTGCATTTGAATCAGGAATATGGCAGGTTAGAGGATAAATTGTTTAGAAAAATAACATCACTGTGTTGTCAGGATGGGTACACTTCAGTCATATGGTGTATTTGAGTCGCTAATCTCTGTTACTATCATGACTACTCCACATTTAGGCAGATCATTATTAGCAACTAAACAAAGTAAACAGTCTGTCAGTTCCGGAAGATTAAATTAGATTCTAACCAAAAGCCTTTAAGATGCTGTAAATGTTCTAATGTCACAAGACTCCTTAAAAACCTAAACAGGCAGCCATGCAAGAGAGTTATATTAGACAAAAGTCTCTTGGTGGTACCCAAAGGGTGTCTAGGCATCCCAGAATGCCTTGCACTGGCCTACTTGGTTATTTCTGGTGCCCCTGCATTTTGTCAGTACAGGTTGAAAAATTGTACCCTCAATTAAGGAAAGACCTGTTTAAACATTTAAGATATTTCAAAGCAGAGCTACACTGTCTGGATAAAACAGCAACTTAACCAGATAATGATAATAGAAAGCAATTGTTTTTGCTGATCCAGTTTTTGTCTTATTGTCATTTAAAACATACATTTTTAGAGAACAAAATGAACATCAGGCAGAATGAACCACTGCAGCTGGAAATCACATCCTCCCTTTTGGGATATGACTCAGGTACTGGTTATTCATTCAAATGCAACAAACCTGCAGAACCAAGCAATATAATACTGTATGTGTAATGTTTCTACACGCAAAAGTATGTAACTTTCTGCCTTAAGACATACTGTGATCACACTGTGTTAAGGCTTAACAAAGCTGAAAAGCTGAGAAACTAGGAAGTTAATCTAAAATCTCTATTTATACTCCATTTCACTCACTGCTCTCAAGGAGAAACAACTGAGCCATTAAAGGCATCTCATCTGTGGCTTTCCTTTCCTGTGAGGATGTAAACCCAGGGTTGACATATCACCAGGTAACAGAGACTTTACCAGAGGCTTTAAGACCTTTTATTTTTCTGAGACCTGGAATTTTGGAATTTGGAATTCTTACTGTGGAGTTTTTTCACAAAACAGGATCAAATGAGTGGCCCGGTATGATTCTTTTGTGAATCGATGGCACTGGTACAGTCAAGAGGAAGTGCCTGGGTTTGTACTGCAGTGGGGATGGTGAGATGAACAGAGAGAATGTTTTATTTGTGACTTCACACAGAGAAGCCTGCCTGAGTGGGCTGACAAGCGCTCATGCTACATAGAGTTGCCATGGAAACTGCAGGCTATGGAGGAGAAAGTGCAAGACAGAGGATATGAATTAAGTTCTGTCATTTTATCATCTACTATTGACTACAGCGTGTGTCATGGAAATGATAAGACACTAAAGCAAACATACTTACTACTTAAGTAAGTATGTTTCTTCTTACAAGATCTACTTGTTTTAGTTAGATCTTAAAATACTGGCTATGTTTCATAGCTACTGTCATTAATATCAATGTACTGTAAACTGTTTCCCAACCTTTTTTGTCTTGTGTATCTGTGCAAACCTCAATGTACTTTTTTATCGCAATGGCAAATATGGCCAAACAAGCTTTCTGTTCAACAGATATTACACTGGATGTCATTTAGCGTTATTATTAATATTATTACAATAGCTGTTATTACATTTTTTTT
>JAZGTJ010003051.1:0-20414 GCA_036877575.1 Botia almorhae
AGAGAGAGAGAGAGAGAGAGAGAGAAAAGAGAGAGACAAAAAGAGACAAAGAGAGAGAGGGAAGAGAGAAAAGACAGAGAAACAAGAGAGAGAGATGTTGGTTAAAGTAAAAGCAAATGTGCCTTGTGTATCTCTCCACACTCAGCAAACATGTCTTTTGTGCACGTCAAAATCCCCATTTCTGCCTCTTTAGAAAATCCCCTGCAAGCTGAGCCCCTCTGAAACAACTGGTTTTAAAAGCCATCTCTCATTCAATCAGAAACTCTGAATGTGTGTAACTCCTCACAGCAGTTCAGTTCTGCTGCGCTGAACAGAGAACTGAAAACACGCACTCGGGTTTGGCTGATAAATCTCACGGGGGCCGCTTGGTCTCTCAGGGCTAGCGTGCACGTCGGTACACACAGCATATTAACAGTCTACAAAAGAGTGTTTCTGTTGTACGGCAGAATTCAAACTCTGTGCTGTGATACTCTGAAATCATTTGTTTAATAGGAGCTAACTGTTTTAGAGGCTAAGCCACAACGTAAATGCATTTTATCGCCAAACCAACCAATCTGTCCAATACACTTTTATGACTCACTATTTGCGTGACTTTATTAGTGTTGTTTGCCAGGTCAAACTATTACTATTACTATTCCTCACAGTTAGATTTAAGAAATAAGACAGAGCTTAAACAGAGCTATATCGAAGAACCAGAACATAAACCTGGAGGTGGTGTCTTTAGACCATCGCCTAGCAACCACTTAGTAACACCCTAGCAACCACATAGCAACACCCTAGCAACCACATAGCAACACCCTAGCAACCACATAGCAACACCCTAGCAACCACATAGCAACGCACTAAAAACCATAAGAGCCATAGTTCCCATATGGGAAAACACCCAAACACACTTGCTTTTTTACAGGCAAGCCCCGCTTACATGTACATTAGAAAGTGTACCAATGTCGTTGACTTTTACTGTGTTCTGATCTGCCTGAGAGGTGAGGAAAGGCTGTAAGATTTTCCTCACCCAGAGTGAGGGGGTTAACGCAGACTAAAGTCTGCAAGCGAGGCTGAACAAAATGGGCTTGAAACGCGATCAGTCGCTTTTTACTTTTTGTTCTTCCTTCCCACAAATCTTGCGATCACATCTGAATGTGAAATAACAAAGGAGACATATTTTCCTCATTAGAGGCCCTCTGAAAGTATCTCGGTCAAGGCCAGAGTTTGGATTCTCCCCCTCCAGCTTCACAGAGCTGAGAAAACACTTCACTCGAAAGACTCGTGGGTTCTCACATACACTGTAAAACTATATTTTTCTGCGCCATGCTTCACGCCCCGTGCACATTAATTAGTGGCTGTATCGGTTCTTTATGTCCTAAATTTTTCAAATCGGCCTTCAAGTTATTAGACCATCGTGCATCTTAAGTGCATGAGCTGGAATTTCATACACAGTTTTATATTATTTTCAAAGCTGCCTCATGATGACTCCAAACATCTGTCTAGCTGATCTGACTGACGGAGCACGGCGGGGTCACGACCCCAGACACAGATTCACAGGTGACATCACAGAGGTCATAGAGTCAACTCGTTTACAACGTACATGTAGTTTTTTTTTACATAAGAATCAAGAACAGAAAAACATCACCTGGTTCCCCCGCTACAAGAGTTAGAATCAGATGGATTATCTGATGTTTTATCACCTAAAGACTTTGTAATGACAACCACATGCTAACTCATGCTAATTCATGCAAGACCACATTAGGCCGTCATTAGAACCACGCAACACAACACACCTGCGTGAATGAGGGGCTGCACTGTACTTTACAGAGTGTGTGTAGCAAGTCGCCACAAATCAAGTCCTGGCATGCGCTTAAACCTCAGCGACGGTGTGTAAATGTAGCCGATTAAACCCTTCAGCTCACTTTAAATTATTCCTCTGTTGTTTGCGAATACAGGAACACAAATCAACCGTGACGAGTCACATGAACAGACACTAAATAACCGGTCCAGTGAACCGGTTTAGATCACATTCACTAGAAGGGGAAAAACTAAACTGTTGCCCACATACACCTACTGTACTTTCAGTTTTCCATCACTGTACATTTAGAGATACAGTATGACATTATATGGACATTTGAACTGAATCATGTTCGTGTTCCAGTGCTGTGGCAGAGCAATTTAGACAGGAAACTAACAAAACACTTGAAAACTCCCATTAAAGCTACAATTCAACTTCAAAACAAATGTGCATTGTAAAGCTTCGTGTGTTTTCCTCTTAAAGAGGTACATGCTGTTATGATGGGGAAACTCTACACTGCAGAAACAGGCAGACTACTGGCACAAATGCTCAAAACCTGAGAAAAAAAATGACTGAACATTACAATGTGTATATAAATAAATGTAAATTAAGAGACTGATTTACGCATTAGGGCAAGCAAAGATATATACACACACACACACATATATAAATATAAAATTAAGAAATAAATACAGAAATTAATGAATAAAGGAGTAATTTAATATAGGACCAAAATGTTTCACATTTTAAAAATATGTACTTTTACATTAAAGTACTTTTTATTTGTTGTAAAAATAAACCTGCAATTTGCAGTGTTTATACATACAGTAAAAAAATAATAATTCCTTTGCCATATGATAACAATATAAAATGATATCGTAATAAAATAGTTCTACAGCCAGTGAGATTATTAATCTGACAATGACAAATGTGGCTTCAAGTTAATTTTATACCCATTAATTTCACCTTTAATTAATTTCACCTTTAATAGTCAAACACGTTCTGCTTGCTGTGTAAGTGTACAAGCATGAGTGTTCTGGGCAGGCGTGAGGGTGGTCGCTGTCAGTGGGGTGTGTGTTCTGGATCCTAAGAGGTTAAATACTGAGGAACCCACTCACAACCCTGTTCCACCCTGCTGGACCTGAAAACAGCCAGTCAGCCGAGCGCTAAACACAAGTGACAAATGCTGTGTGACTCAAATCACCTTCCATCAGAGAGACACCCAACAGCCCGAGACAGAGAGAGAGAGAGAGAGAGAGAGAGAGAGAGAGCAGGAGAGGGGGGACAGAGAGTGAGAAAAAAAGGAGAGAGAGAGAGTAAGAGTGAAAGAAGAGAAAAAGGGAGAGAGAGGGAGACAGAGAGAGAGAGAGAGAGAGAGGAAGGGATGAAGACAGGGAGACAGAATAGAAGAGAGAAGGGGACATCTGATTTAGTCACTTGTAAACAGACAGTTCTAAAGATCAGATCTGACAAACAAATCGGATTATTGTACAGTGTGAATGAAGTCTAAGATTCAGTCATTAAAAATCCCATGTTGATTGAACGCTATTCCAAATGTAGGGGTGCCATGTCTGGGTTGGTGACAGCGTTAAACAAATGCCCAAAATCTCCACTTTAAATTCCCCCATAGAAAAAATACTGTCCTTTTAAACGGAAAGTCTGGCATAAAGCCAAAGCAGTTATTAATCACAAGGCGGCGCAGCGCTTCATTTTTTTCCGACTTGGTCATTTTTTTTCTCACATACAATCATGTTAGTGACTTTGAGAAACGTTTTACTCTTTGGGATCTGCGTTTCAAAGAAAACTAGGACATGGCCAGCTTTGATGTCTTAATTGTGAGCATTTTCTTGAATGACAAAGAAATCTGCAGCCCTATTTACGGAACAAAAGACGGGATTATTGAAAAGAGAGAGAGAGAGAGTCCGGGGGTCTTTCACTGCCAACTGCATTTTCGTTCTCTTTGCTTCCTTTACTAGATCAGTATTCTGCACTATTTTTGTTTTGCGCGTCGATACTTTGGCAATACAAACGTAAAATATTCGTCACGCCAATGACGCGCATATAAATGGAAAATCGGCAGAGTGCTACTCATGTAGACTAATAATGTATACGAACAATGAAAGTACTAATGAAATGCAGATATGACTGAACGCAAGCATATCTTTAAATAAAGCGTTATTAATTCTTTATTAGTATCACTTTCAATACAACAGGTCCAATTACTTACAGACACCTATTCATTTCTTAATTATTTTTATTAATTTATATTAATAATAATATTTTCCATTCACTTCTCTTTCTAGTTTCTTAATGCTAGCGTACATTTTAGGGCATTTCTGCACAATTCTACTTCCTGTTTTTGCTTAATTCTATTTCCTGTCCTTTCATAATTTAATTCCATCATAGCAACACCATGTACTCCGTAACACCATGTGTGTAATATTTTTCTCTTTCCTTTTTCCATATTTCTATGCTAGTCATCGTAAACCTGCTTTGCAACCGAGCAAACATTGTAAAAAGTCAGATAATACAATAAACTCCCTCATAAATGGGCCGTATGTGAGAGTGTGTAAGAGTGTGGCTCTACCTGTGGGCTGACGCTGGGGCCGTAGCCCATCCCTGGGGAAGCCATGGAGTGTGGCCCCATAGGTGAGCTGATCACAGAGAAAGGAGAGCCCAGGCCATTCATGGGCGAGCTCAGAGTGCTGATAGGGGAATGCATGGACCCCGAGGGGCCCAATGAAGTCGGGCTCAGCAGGGACGGATGCATCCCCCGATGGGACGTGGGTGAGCTGAGAGGGGAGGACGTCAGCTGTCCAGACGAGTCTGTGTGCAAGAGAGAAGACGTTAAGAGATTTAATGCCAATGAGAATTTACATTGATGACATGGAACAGTCATAGACAGCACTTTGAAACATACTGTTCAAAATACTAGTGACATGCAATACAAATTCAAAACTACAAACAGCACAGCAGTTTGCAGCCATGTGTCAAATCAACCAGTCAAAATAAATAAATCAGTAAACTCTGAGTACATTAAAGACACAGAGAGAGAGAGAAAGAGAGAGAGAGAGAGAGAGAGAGATAGAAAGTAGTAAGAGAGAGACACAAGGTCAACAGCTCTAAAACTGCTCTCTGATCAGGCTGTGGACTCTCATTTTCTTCCTCCGCACACTTTCATTTCGTCCTCCTTCCACGCGCTCTCATTTGCCTTGAACCTGTCCGTCACGCTGTCAGTCGTCACCTGAAGACGACGTTGCTCTATATGTCAGTCCTGCACTGGTGACAGGGCCATATTTCCTGTGTTCATGACTGCTTACTTTCCCTCTCACTAACCTTGCCTCTCTCTCCTTGTACTCGCCTTACTTTTATATAGCTCGCATCTCTTCCACACACCTCTCTCTCTCTCTCTCTCTCTCTTTTCAAAGCCCACATCTTTCTCTCCATGAATCTTCTTGTATTTTGTTCCAGTAAATCATGTTTCTCGGCAGTACTGGTTCGTCATTTAAAGCATCTCTTGTGCGGTCACGTTTCACCATGTGGACGTGCCCTTCACATGGTGTTTAAGCCAAGACATCCCTGCAAAATGTCTTCAAACTTTTCTGCATTTTCTTCACCGATTTAAGTGAAAAAATACATCAAAGTAGCAATTATTATTTTGTATAAAATAAATATTAAATAGCTATTGTCTTATGTAATATATCAAATGTATGTGCCCTCTCTTAAAATGGTGAAGCCAACCTCAAAGGATATACTTGACTATCTAATAATGATCAAACATTTGTTTATGGGAATCATACGTTTATTAATAAATTTTAAAAAGTTTATTAATAAGGCAACATTTAGTCCGGACCGGCTTAGCCCCAGCTGAGTGAAATTTACTGCCCTATTACTCATTGTTGCATAGTTTATTCTAAATGTCCACTTCATTTTGCTACTTAATGTTTATTGCTAGAAAATTAGGGATCTGAAACGATACTTAAAACTAGTATGTCCCAAATGGATATCCAGATCTCCATAAATATCTGTGCCTCAATATTGCGAAAATCTGCTAATTCCTTACAGCCCTGCTTGGTTTCCACAGACTCGAACAAAAACTAAACAGAACAAAGAAATTACAAATAACACCAAACGCGCAAAACTTTTATACGTTTCGTGACTTAATACCGTTACCCAACCGGCAGGACTCAACGACAGGCTTATTTCGTAACGGGGCTGCACAGAATACGGATGAATATTACTCAATTAGGTGACAGTTGAGATAAAACAGCATGTCCAGTCTGTTCTCCAGGAGCTGTGTGTCTCCACTTGCCTAATGTCACTTTCACAGCGTCTGGTGATGGATTCCAGGCCAAAAGGCACTGGAGAGGGCGGATGCAGTGTATGAGGAGTGGGAACAAGAGACGGGGGTGGTGCGCTTGTCAGCGGGGTATTCTAGCGGCTGCCTGCCCGCCTGCTAAGATCCGCCACGCCAAACACTTCCCCAGCATCCTGCCCCCCTCCAGAGCCCTTCCTGCAAACACCCTCAAATCAGCCCCAGCGGGGCGAGGCGCTTCTGTCGACACACACACACACAGATTCACGCCCACTAGTTGCCAAACAACAGTGATTAATTCATTCACTAATGTCAAGGTGTCATATAAACAGGAACACACAGTTTCCCATCACATGGAAGTGTAATGCAGTAATTACTCTGTCAAATGAGGGTTTTCTCTTGAGCTGATATAACAGCTACACCCCTCCATTGCCCCAGAGAAGGTTTCCTCTTTCAGGAGCACTTTGATGCCAATTTGTCAGTCTAAAGCTGTTGCACACAAGGGACAAGAGTTGATCCAGGGTCAGCAGAAAAGACCAGCATGCTGGTATAGTGCTGGACTCTATGATGAATCTGTTAACCACGGGGTGCCTCGATGACTTAAATGCCAAGCAGATCAGAACCCTAAGTGACCAAACCGCAGGCAGCCAGAAACTTTTGATTATTTAATATACAGCTTTTGGACCAATGAGAGTTCACTGTGGGCGGAGCTACTCTGCACAACATGATGTGCAATGTGTGGTGTGCGTTATAAAGTGCGGCACATGTCCAAGGCCTCTATTCGCTGTCTGTGGGGTGTGTGTGTGTGTTTTATGTATACTGTGCTGCTAGTTGGTGGTGTTTTTCTGTGTGAAGGCTAGAGTTGCCAGATCAGGATTACAGAAGGATAAAAGGGTGCTTATTTAATCCACCTCAGAGAGGGGCACAGCTGGTGGAAAACAGGACAGAGAGAGATAAAGAGAGAGAGAGAGAGAAAGTCATTGAAAGAGATAGACTTTTTTACAAATCACATGCTTATCCCCCTCCACACAGAACAGAACAACACATCCAAACACATTTCATGTAATAAAATCATAAGACACAAGATTGTGTGGATATGACACAGATATGCAGCTCAAAAACGCTCCATTCATGAGCCAATGTCCCTATTTATTACTGCTAGTTCTGGCATTAATCTGCCAATCTCTCTCTCTCTCATAAATGCACACACACTTTTTCGATCCTTCTCTTTGCGATTGTCTTACTGTTTTGTCTTGACCCGTTTGGCTGGAAACCGAAACATGCATTACAAGCTGTTTAAGAAAACACCTGTACAGTCATCAAGGCGCTGTGCTACCTGAAGCACAGCTCACATAAACGCCAGCGCTAGATTAGATAAGAGCAGGTAAGACCGAAAACAGCCCTGGCAACGTTTAAAGTGGCAGCCCTCCAAACTTCACGCTGTGCCAATCCACAGCTGTCATCTACCGCAGCTCAGCTCACAGGCATCTGACAGCTAGCAACCGCCCGGCAAATGAATCAGACGGAATCAGTATCATTAGCTCTGTGTTTCAGCTGCAGGGCGCTTCGGAGAAAGATGCCTAACAGCTTGACATTTCAGGATGGTTAGATTTGGGGAGGGGTCACGCCAAGTTTTGTGGTCCATTTACACACAAATCAAGGCGTGGGGAGCAGGCTACACCAGCATTCGCAAAGAAATTTCGGCTCGCGTTGCACGTAGAAGTTTGCATTTGCTGAACCTGTGGATCTGCAGAGCAGAAAGAGGAATAAAAACGAAACTTGGCTGAGAATCAAAAATGGAGGAAACTCAGGCTGCAAGCCTTGCATTAAAAACGGTTTAAAAACACAACCTTAATAAAAATTCATAGAAAGGGAGCACGGTTTTTATGCTGCAGGACGTTTTCAAGTATTTTAACATTTTGAATTTATTATTATTATCATGATGTATAACTTGCTTCTTATTTAAAACAGAAGTCCTACAGCATGACATCATATCGTATTATTCATATTTAATTGCAGTGACCCCACCCACGCAAAACACTTGGCTGCTAGTCGGCAAATATTTAGGCCGCCCTTCTAGAATGGTACAGAATCAGACCTCATGTCCTCACGCTGTCACATGACACTGGGGGACCACACACATGCACAAACACACACGTCTGCACACTATCATGTGGGGCCTTCTGGCGTGGTGACTGTATGGCTAATGTGTGCACTTGAAAGCAGTTGAATGGCTATGATTGGTCAGGAGAGCCTCTATGGTCTCCTGTGCATCTGATCTCAGTTTCGCAGGTTCCCTGCGACAGGCGCACTAAACCGCTCGTTGCTCTGGGCTGATTACATCACTGCCAATGAACAAAGTGAGCGTGCATGATTTAATCTAATGCTAATGTCTCTAGAAAAACATACAGGTGGGAAATATTCAAAAATTTCCAAGGGGGGGTCTCAAGATATCCAAAAGATCTTGCTGTCTTACTACACTGGAGCTGAACCTAAAATTAGTTTTTTTAAATATCATGTGCATAAATGTATTTTGCTATAAATTTTTTATACACGTTTTATACATGTCTTATGGGAGGGTACACAAGAATTTTATTTTTTATTATAAATTTATTATTAATTTTTTTTACAAATATTATACATTTTTATTAAAAAATAGAATAAAAAAATTCTATTGCAATTCTACTTTTCACCGCCCTAATTAAGTTCTCAACATTAAACATGGTGTCTACTCCAGTTCTCCAGCTCTCCTCACTGTCTGAACTGAACCCGTCCCCAGGTGTTCTGTCAGTGTGAGGAAGCAGCAAGAATCAGCCAAAGAATCATCTGCATTATGGATGGACAACAGAGCTGACGACAGCTGTTCATCTCTATAATTCATCCTTATACTCTAGAGAGACAGACAGAGATCATGAGAGAAACTACAGCATCATACAGGTGCCTCTCAGCTAATGAGCAGGTACTATATATGTGTGTGTGTGTGTATATATGTACATGCATATGAACATACACACACATACACACACACACACACACATATATATATATAAAATTCTGTATAAGATTATCAAGCATGCTTGTTTTTTTCCGGGAAACATCTTTTAAGCAACATATTTTACAGGCTTGATACATCCAGGCTGCTGGTTTGTACATTTTGCAGTTCCCTGCACAATTTGGATCAGCCTATGCATGATTCAAACCCACAACCTTTCAGTTTCTAGTTACAGTTACAGATGTATAACCACTAGGCCACACCAGCCCTTTCTATACTGCCAAGTCCTGTCAGACACACAAGGTCTCTCAAATCCCGCCTGATGTAAAACAATGCACCATAGATTCACTCAACCTAAACTGGCATATGCGTGGGACACAGAACAGAACTTGTAGCCCAGCAGGCACGTCATTGATCTCGCCACATAAACATCAGCTTTTCCATATTGTACATCAGGAATCTCTCTGCTCACGTTCCCGCAGCCAGTCCCCAACCACTTTTCCAGGAAAATGCCGGTCACTCCACGTCTCCCCTGACAACAGCTACAAAAGACCAAATAAACCCTCCGCGATCCGGCCACCGAACGGGGACTTTCAACCGACACAGCGAAATATGTTGAAGTTATTGTGGCTTTGAAATGAAGCCGTTTCGTCTCTTTTTTTTGGAAGCGACACGCAATCTATTATTCATAAAGATGTTTGGCAAGCGGCTGCTGCCTTTTTGAAGCCCACAGATTGTGGGCGCTCCGTCGAGGAGATGAAACGGAAATCATTTGCATCTCCCAGAAAACAGCTCAGGTCTATTCGTAGGTAAAGACGGGAGGGGAGCAGCTTCCTGAGGAACTTTAAAGACGGAACCTGAATTAATGCGGGCACTAAAAATAATCCGCCGTTGAGACAGAATGGAGACGATATTCTGGAAACAACAGAGTAACATACAGCACAGGCGGCTTGGCCTCGCCGCCGCGCGGAGACAAAATCTGCCGACTAATGAGCAACATATTTACAGTATATAACACATCCTTGATACCACTTATTAGCGTTACTCCCATCATTACCGCTCAAACTGCAGCTGTTGTTTATTGTTGTGGACACTTAACAGAGCGCGTTTAGCGTGTGGAAATTTCTCAGTGTGTGTGTGTGTGTGAGAATGAGGCCTGGCGCAGGGATTAATCTGCCATTTTTTTGTGTGTGTGTTTATATAAACAAGCTAATCTGTCGCGCGCTGTGTAAGCAATGGAAGTAAATAGAGCTGGCTGATGTGTTTACTCTGACTCTGGGAGTGCTGGCGACCGGTTCGAGAAGCGGAGCCAAGAGGAACACAAAGCGGCCCTGCTGAAGGAGGCCCCTGTTCGAATATAAGGCCCGGTGCTCCTTCACACCCCACCCTGGAGATACACTCACCTGTCAGCACACTGTGACTAAACACAGGGTGTGTCACAGTGCGAACCACAGCGAGACTGGCTGGGGCCCCGCCTCTACACAGAGGCATGCTGGGAGAACTACAGTGGGCACTTTATTTTTAAACCTTGTAAAACTATTTTACCACCCAGGAGGGTGACAATCTTCAACAAAAGGCACAAAATGAACGCGAACAGATTTTACAGGACATGATAATATTTGAATAGACTCAGAAGTAATGTTTCCGGAATAAAATTTGGAGAAAGATTTCAATTCTGTACTTTAAGTGCTAAATGTACAGCTAGTATATTGGCTAGTTCATTCCTAAACAAGAACAAAAGAATCTCTCACTCCAGAATACCACCTGGAACACACTAGAAGGTAGCAAACATCATCGCTGTGATGTAACGACAGCTTATTGGCTTATTGGCTAAGCGCCTCCGAATATGTTCCGCCCACACTTCCTGTTTCAATAGTAAATACATTAACAAAGGCAAGAAAGCTGCACTCGACAAGTAAGTTAACTGGGAGCTGAACACTGAACACTATAATAATTACAGAGATACAGTACAGGCAAAAGAAGTTGTTTACCTACAGGAGAACAGAGAAAGTGGAGGAGATGCACTTGGCTGAGTATGAGGGCAGATAAGCAGAGATTACAGTCACTGTAAACAACGCACAGCTCTGATACAAACTAATTGCTCTCTTGACACCGGCCTTCCTCTGAGCCAACCCACACACACTGTCACTTATCTGTCTAAACGGGGATAGATAATTTCATAGACCTCTGTTGTTTTATACCCAGTTAGTTATAAACAATATACCCTAACCCACCCTAACAGAAAACCTTTTTTTTTTTACAATTTAAAAAAAACTTTATCAATGCGTTTTTAAAAATTAGGACATCCCCTAAAGGAGGTTTTGCTCAGATTTGTCAGGCTGTGCTTAATTTTGGGTACAATTTTGTCTACAATATATGGTTAAGTACACCTACACAAACACACACTACCCCTGTACACAATCCGCCTGAACGACTAAACGTGCCGCTCGCTGCCCCCCTTTACAGACACAAGTTATTTCTCAAAGAATGTTATTTTTACTTTTTGGTAGAGCTTGTTTGATTTAATGGGCTATTTTGGATGGAAGCCAACTATGCAACAGGGAAAAAACAAAAAACATCAGAAAACTTTGATGTAGCTCTGTTGCTGCTTTGTTTATGTCATAATTTCAGGAGGGTGGGGAATGAGACGGTAGCTCATTTGCGAAACAATGCGTCCACATTGTTTCAAAATCTGTTCAGTTACTGTTTATATAATTTCTTATAAAGTTACAGATACAATCTCGCGGTGTCAAACCTAGACTAGAGGCGCCTGTCATTTACACAATCCCTTGCTGAGCCTTAATAATACGGAAAGTGATCATCTATTTTTTTTTACACTTTTTAAAGACAATGTAAGTGGTGCTGATGCAACTGTCCTGATACTACAGTGCAGTGGGTGGTTGCCAAGGTGTTGCTATGCATTTCCTAAGGTTGTTACAAACATGCAGGACGAGCAAACAGATACACACACACACAATTGAACCTAACCCTCACTTTAACCCTAACAGAAATTGTTTGGTAATTGTTTTAAATTGTACAATTAAAATTGACTTTGTCCATATTTCTATAGTGATTTTACAAATGAGGATGTCCCCAAAAGGAGCTTTTGCTCAGGTTTGTCAGGTTTTGTTGACTTTTGTGTACAAATTTGTCTCTAATATATGGTACACACACACACACACACACACACAGTTCTCTCTACACCTAACTACGTCTTTCTCACAAAAACTCCATCACTGAAAGCAGAACCTCCCACAGATCTGCGTCTCTTTGTACTTCTGTGCTTCAAATATGATAGATTTCAGATCTTGTTATAATGCTCAAGGTAATCAAATGAGTGTAGCAGGGGGCCGGGGGTTTATTTAAAGTCCAGTAAGGTGGTGCGGCGGGCCAGAGCAGCGAGGGCAGAATCTCCTCCAGAGAGCTCAGCGACAGTCGAGGACATGATTAGAGCAGAATCAGGACATGACAGAGAGGGTAATTACACGCTGCCGCCCGTGACATCCCTCCCCGGAGAGCAGAACGAGTCTCTCACTGCTCCTGAGCGCCGCGCGGAGCCCCACGATCCTTCCCCTCTCTGACAGCGGCAGGAAAGTTAAAATCTGCTTTCAGCACCTGTTTCACACAAATAAAAGACAGGCGGCCCGGGTCCCAGCGTGCAAACAACATCGCCAGCCAATAACAAGGGCGGCGGCGATGATAAAAAGCACTTCTGTTTGAAATCTACAAACGAATAAACAATATTACCAAAATGAGAATGAATCCCATGGAGACAACCGTAATGATGACAGAAGGGCCTGCTGGGGTCTGAGGCTGGGTGTTATTAAAAATGAAAGCCTCAGAGATTTATTCGAGCTCTGTGCTCTCTGGCTTTGTTGGTCAACTGTCTCCTGGGTAGAGCAGACGTTACCGCAGACAAACAGGAAGTGCAGGTTTTAAAGCAGAACTTCCGCTCACTCTGGTTTGTCACAACATTGTACAAATGAAGAAGACTGAATCAAAGCGTGCAGGGGATGGTTTTATCCGGCCAAACCACACGCAGACAGGAACCAAACGCATGCCTGAAACTCTACATTAGCAGAAATGTCCAGTCAGTTTTACCATGTTTCAGTGCAGTGTCATCTCTGAATATGTACGTGTAACAGGCAAATATATTCAGAATTACTGTGTGCACGCTCAACAACTGTGTTGTATCACACGCTCCTTGTTGGCTTCCATGGACTTAATCACTCACAGTTAATGCCTTCTAAAACTCTATATTACCGTACTAAAGGTATGAGAACTCTATAAAAGTGAATTGAGACGGCTTGTGGCCGGGGGCGAGGGTTGGTTTTCTAGCGTTTCCTCAGCGGCGCGTCTTTATGAGGCTTGAGGGGAGTCTAGTGGTCTGGCGCTTGGATTTTACACATCCCAGAAGCCCACACTGTAACAACAGCAGCTCCTTTCAGAGCACGCGTACATACATAAACCCGCACCAATTAAAAAAGGGGGAAACAAAACCAGACTATGAGGAAAGAAACCGTGCAGCCTAATACACAGCTGAGTGGTTCTAAAGTTTGTCTGGATTTCATAGGGGGTCTCGGCCAATCAGATGGCCATAATTACATTTGACGGCTATTACACGAGCAAAGCAGTTTAGCAGATCGCGGCACGCTGTGGAATTTGTCACTTCCTCTGTGCGTGTGTGTGAGTGCACGGCTGTGGGCGAGTGGCTATTTGTAGAAACAGATACTGTATTCACTCTCTGTTCTGCAGTGTATCAACAAAACAGGCTTCACAAATTCACTCGCCGTGGGAGTTAGGTGCAAGTGTGCTACACTTGGCTACAAGGACCATTTCTGTAATCGAGTGGTGGGTAGGTGAGAGCGAAAACATTCGACTGTATGTATGTGTGTGTGTGTGTGGATTATGATGCGTTTAAAAAAACTGTTACTTTTTAAATGCATTTTAATGCAGAGTTTTTCCCCTGTCTCGAATCCGAACTTCTTATCTTAAAATACGAAAATTCCAAATAAATAAAATAGATTTACATGACAAAAAAATGACACTCAGACGCTACAAATTTATATCAAATTTCTAAAATATACAAACGTCTCACACTTTCACAAACACTTCTGCCACTAATGAGGTTTAAAAAAAGGGCACCTGTTTACCACAGACACAGCTGTGTAAGGAGCAAACTGGAAAATAAATGAGATTTGTAATCTGTAAAAAAAAAAAATACTGACAAATCCAAGAAAATATCAATAGTGATGACAATCATGTACTTTTAAAATTGTATGACATCATCTTCAGTACCATTGTCATCATACACTTTTACACAATACACATTGTATTATGTATTAAACACAATACACTTTTAAAAGTGCCCAATTTACAGAAACGCACATTTATATGTGAATGATGTTTCCCAAATCTGATGTTTCTTCTACACGTGCCCCTTGCAGAGCTGCTTTGACGAGATGATATGCTCTATAAAACGTGCAATTTCTGTCTTACACAAGCCAGATCTGTTTGTGTGTGTTTGAGGATACCAGAACCCGATACGGTTTGGTTTTTGTGTTGCAGTAACACAAAGAGATCGGTTCCCATTTCAGCTTAAAAATAGGAAAAAAGACGAGCCAAAACAGGCACTTTCTGGAAAGGCCCTGAATTTATTGACCGCATAACAAGCCTTTGAAATTATTTTCTCCCTTTATTTTATGATTATTTGTCTTTTGTCCTCGGTTCTGCTCGGTTCATGGTCCCGCTAATGAAACACAAATGGGGAGTGCTCTGCTTTTGGCGGGCAGCTGAAAGAACAGCGGAGGCCTTGGGGTGGGCTGCTGCAGCTGGCCGCCCTCCTCCCCGGAAAAGCAGAGAACAGTTTTGTGGACCCCTGGGGTGGGTGTAGGGAGGAGGAGAGGGCCGCTCTGGGAAACTATGTGTCTACGTGCAGCAGGAAGCGGCCTCGCAGGCCGGGGAACGCGTGCTCCTCACCAGAGGGGGCAGCGTGTGTGTTTACATGTGCATATGGAAGCGTGCTATACGTCTCACGAGGAACAAGCAGCCGTGATCTTCTTCCACCCGCCTCCCTTTTGCCTGCGACAAACAAACAAACAACAACATGGAACCCAGCAGGCTGCACTTCCAAGACAAACGACCGACATTAGCGAGGGAAGTGTGTTTCTTTATGAATAATGAAATTTCCTCCCCCCAAAACACATCCACTCCCACACACACTCACACACACACACACACACACACACATTCTGTAGGCTGTAGAGCCCATAAGAAACTGATAAAGTTTCTTCAAAAACAGAATGAAGAAAGATGCTCACTCTCAACACTTCCCATCATCCAGAAGTGATCATGACTGATCATCAACGGCTGGTTTTAATGTCTGGAGAGAAGGGTGGCCAATGGGAAGTATAATGCTGATACTGCATGTGTGCGTGCGTGTGTATACTGCATATGTATTATGCATAATGCACAACCAAAGCAGCTAATGAATACAAATTCTCGTTTGGGCCACTGTATCAGTCCATCGCACTCTTTGAGCATAATAAATGTAAGACAAAGCAAATCTTCTGTGAACGGCATGTTTATTAAATAAGCCATCACAGAATCTGGCACCTTCCTCACCATTTGGAGTCAGTGTGTCCCCTCTACTTGAAATACAGAAAAAGCAACAGAAAAACAGAGTTTTGACTTCTCTAACCGGGATTCCCGCTTTTGCTCTCTTGTTCTCATCAGGAGTCCCCCGGGGCCCCGGATAAGCCGGGTTCAGAGAGAGTCTTTTATTCACAGCGATGTGAGGTGCATACTGACTGCGGCTCCTTTGCGTTTTTCATTGCAAAACGCTTCATGTCCAATTAGCTTTGTCTCTGGATGCTCATCGCAGCTCCGCTTTGACGCAAACAAAACAGCCGTTATCGCACCTCCAGACGAATGAACTCAGGAAGCAGCACTTCAAACGATTCTCCCCTCCTATGCTTAATCAACCTCAGGGCGACTTTAAAAATGGCTCTTTCAGTTTGTCCAGCCCGTCTGTAAAAGTTGGAAAAGCCTTTGAGCGCTCAGACGAGACCGTGAGAGCAATAAAACACAGCTTTCTGTTGCATTGGGTGTATGAAACCAAAAGTACTTTTGATCATGTGTAGACAGGAAAGCAGATAGCCGTCCGCGCTGTGGCAAAAAAAAGTACATGGGCCTAAAAGCCCAACCTGTCCGAGTGAATTATACTCGTCATCTGCCCAACGGGGACATCAGATGTCCTCTTTATTCCTAAAGGAGAGACAAAATAAGAGAGAGCGCTGCATACATAAGCACATTTCAGCTGGCTGTTGGCTCTCATTGGCTCATGGCAGGGCAAAAGTGTTTTTATTTCAAAAGTGCGTTTTAATTTTGTCACTTTCTTCTCTCGGGCACACACAGCCTTTAAAAGCCTCGATTCTTGTTTTTTTTTTTACATTGTAAACATTTTGAAATTCCATGAGTCACATTTTCATTTCACTCCGCAGAACAATGACTTCTCAGTATTATTGACGGCTGGTTTTCCAAACACGAACGTTAGCATCTTATGATGTAACGTGGCGGCGTTTCTGAAAGGCAATACAATTCATATTTCACGTTTCCTCTGGGATCCACTGTGCCCAGCCATACAACGTTGTAATTGGCCGACTTATGTAAACCCAACATATGAGGTGTTGTGATTGGCACCCGGGCAGATGTTTAAGAAGGCAGGTGTTTTTCATTGGCTCGCAGAAATAGGCCCATAAATCCTTGAGTCTTGATTGGCTACGGTCAGCTCTGGAAATGTCAATGCCAGGCGACTCTGTGGGCACAGGGCAGCCTAAACACACACACATCCGCACACACACCTCCACAGACTCGCAACGCCTGACCACCTGAGCAACTCAACCCCAGCAAAACAAAACAAGGTCTGCTTACTCCATTTGTGCTGGCCGGGAGCCAACAAACACATGAAGAACCGGTGAAACACATTAAAGAGAAGCTTTGGCCGGGATTTTTCCACAAGACTTTAGCATTCGGACTTACAGTTAGACAGCACATTCAAAAGACCAATCCGTCACATGACACATAACAAAAGGATCGCATTACACGCCGCAACGAACAACTTGACATTGTAATACAGAAAATGACACGCTTCTGTGATGTGAAGGGCAGAACATTAACTTCCACTGACAGGAGCCCAAAATACCCTAAAAAGATAAGCTGGGAACATCCACCGGCGCTGTGTTAAATGTTTCACATGAAGTATTCACACAGTTACAGATAAACATCTCAACACCACTGGCTACAGATCAAAACAGACGGCTGTGTATAATTAAAAACACACAAAAAAACGAACTACATAGTTTAATCATTACGCCGAATTAGTTGTCACTGGTGTGTAGAATTCAGTGTTTACTTCATTAAAGCAATTCTAAATGCCCACACACAGACAAACACAAACGCACAACTGCACACACAAGAACGTCTCGTCCAAAAAATATATAGACATTAAAAAAAAACAAATTTAATGGACTGTGTAACTGTGCAAGATATTAAGGCTTGGTTTAAAATGTTGTTTTGTCTGATAATACAGACAGATTAAGCACAAACAAGTATAAAAAAACCTCCAGTGACAAGAAAAACAAACTTTTGTTCGAGATACACCTTCGGAAAACAAGCCTTAATATCTTCCCACAGGAACCTGTTATTGCTCTTTTAAAGCTCAGAAAACTTCATTTAGTTCTCTTGCATGTTTCATTTAAGCATCAGCTGTGTCCCAGATGTTTGGTAGATTAGACTTTTTTTATATAAACTACTAGAATATATAACAATAAACTTATTGTATTGGACAGTATACTGTATCTTAGATAATTTGGTCTTGGAGGAACTGGATGAAAAATGTTCGTATTGAAATGACTTCACCGTCTGAGCAAATCTGAGGACAGTTTTAGATTTACAGATTACCTGTTCAACTCAAAAGCAGAAACGTGAGATGACTGCATCTGTTTTCTCAGGAGAAGAACAAGAGAAGCTGGCGACCCTAGCAAGGGTCTCCATTTGTTCTCCTTGTAACCACCCAGTCAAGGAGGGTGTTCCAAAAAACCAACAAAATGTTGTTTGTTGGATAGCCGTTGTTATGCCATGGAGTTATGCCATGTTGTGTATCAGGTAAATTTATCTTGCTTTAAGGATGTTTAGTTATTTTTATCGGAAAACCAAACAAAAACGAGAACACACGGATTACAGGCGACAGCACAGCAGACCTAACACGACTCCGTATTGCAAAATACCGTATAATGAACTCAGCCCTCATGCCCACATGAGGCTAATGAAGACAACTACCCTCTAACTGACACTTTAGTAATCATATACAGACTCTAATCTGTAAACAGCCCCCCTCCCCACATACACATGCATGCATGCATATACACGCATGTAGAAATTGCATGCATCACACACACAGCTGAGTCTGTGGAGCTGTGCAAGATCAGCAGGGCCTCTCGGGCCTCAGAGAGGACGTGTCTCCCCCCACGGTCACTCACCGCCTGTCCTGATAAGACACGCGGGCTGTCGGCATATCGCTCCCTTTCCCACCCACAGCGTCTGCATTAACATGCCAATTAGGCCAGCACACATCATCACGCCTCGGGCCATCAGAACACCAAAAATACAAATCACATGCACGAAAGCTTGCGAAAACAGAGTGTGCATGCACACGCTTGCAAACACACATATGCACACATACACACACTTATACATGCACAGTTTGATATGCACACTAACACATTTATAAACGCCCCCTTATACACACACACATACAAGCTTACATATGCATTTACACACACACACAATTATACGCTCATGCATATTTATATGCACTTAGCAACTTGAATATACACATTTTCACCACACACACACACACACACACATATATATATATATATTTATTAACACATACATTTATACACACATATGCACACTTATACAGAAACCTCTTGAATATCACAACTACTGCAGCAAACACACACACACACAAAATATCATCCTTACATAAAAAAACAAACAACTGTTTCCATTTTAATTTGACCATCCAATATGACTCTAAATCCAGCGGTGAGGATCCAATCCGGTCGGGTGAGGCAGTGAGTCCTGGGCTCAACACAGGAGCTGGTGTGTGACACTGAGTGATCACTGACGAGAGGTTTGTGTGGGGCACACAGAGTTTAATCACCCATAACCTCAATTACAGACATCCACTCAGACTCATAAAGCAGCAAAACAAGATCAGCTCCTGCTCCAAATTCCAGTAAAGCCCTGGCAGAACACACACTCTCTCTCTCTCTCTCTCTCTCACACACACACACACACACACACACACAAACTCTCTCTCTCTCTCACATACACACACACAACCATTGGGAGTGTTTAGTGACAACAACGGTCAGCTCCCCACAGACCACACACAGTTCAGAAGCAAACCGATGCTAAATAAGACTAAGTGGCGATGATTTAGCAACATAAAAAGAAGGGAACTATTCAGAACACCGCTTAAACTACATTTATAACTATAAGGAGGTATTTTAGAGATTAGTTTGACCAAAAATAAAAAAGTCTGAGTCATTATGCACTCACCCTTATGTTGCTTCCAAACCCATCTGACTTTTATAGAATTGGTTGCTCTTTCCATACAATTACAACAAACGAGGATGGAAGCTTTTAAACCTTAAAAAGGAAGTGCAAGGAACGTTTATTGCACTGATCGTTCGACTTCAGAACGCTTGTAAGAAAGTGCATTAGTCACATGGACCATTTTTTAAATCATGTCAAACACACACGCACACGCGCGCACGCACACGCACACAGATCTAGGGTTGTTGGACTTTCCATAGACATAATGACTACAAACTGTATATTCTATCCCCCAACCCTCACCCTGACCCTCACAGAAAACTGTTTTTTTACATTTAAAAAAAGAAATATAATTTATTATGTTTTATAATCAGTTTTCCTCATGGGGACTGCTGGCTTGTCCCATGTAGTTGTGTGTGTGACTTTTATCATGGAAAAACAAGCACATACACATTCACTTATCTATCTAAATGGGTACATTCCATAGACTTTTATGGCTTTTATACACAGCTAGTTAACAATATAGTTATATAACAAAATCTCCTAACAGTAAACTTTCTGCATTTATACAATAAAAAAAAGTTTATTTACTATATTATTGTTTTTACAAATGTGGATGTTCTCCAAAAGGAGATTTTGCTCAGATTTGTCAGGTGTTGCTAACTTTAGGGTACAAATTTATCCCCTATATATGGTAA